>JAJONR010004061.1:0-62628 GCA_029582245.1 Solanum etuberosum | reverse complement strand
GTATTTGACAAACCAAGTGTGTCTTGGTCTTAGGTATAAAAAGTTCATCCATGCTGACTTATAGTCATACCAATTGTAAGTTTGTGGCCTATGCGTCACTGATCGCGCAATAGGAGTGTGTAAATGATCTGCAAACCATTCAAATGGATCCAAGATTTTCTTAATTGTAAACCTTGAATATTTGATAATGTCAGGGTTGTCCTCGTCCCTGGAATGTTCAATCTCTATTGAATCTGTGTCAATGAGAATGACTTCAAAGAATCTTCTTATTTTAAGTGGATTATCAGTATCCATAAAATTTGAATCTGTGTAGCAAATTTTGATTAGGTTCCCTATATCAACATTGCTATATTCTTTGTTTAATGCCATAATAGGCAAAACCTGTGAGATAACAAAAATTGATCATTTGAGGATCGTGTTGCAAGTTCTTAAGGACCAACAACTCTTTGCAAAGTTTAGCAAATTTGAATTTTGGTTAAGGTCTATAGCTTTCCCTTGTCATATTGTTTCAAGTAAGGGCATTTAGGTAGATCCTAAGAAAACGGATGCGGTCAAGAGTTGGCCTAGACCTCTAACTCCTACGGATATAAGAAGTTTCTTGGGTTTATCCGGTTACTATAGAAGGTTTGTGGAGGAATTCTCTTCGATCACCTCTCCTTTGACGGCTTTGACTCAAAAGAAGGCTAAGTTCATATGGTCCGAATTATGTGAAAAGAGTTTCCAAGAGTTGAAAGATAGACTTACTTCCGCTCCGGTGTTGACTTTACCGGAAGGACTGATGGCTTTGTGGTTTATTATGATGCATCAACAATTGGGTTAGTGAGTGTACTTATGCAAAATGGGAAACTTATTGCCTATGCCTCAAGGCAACTTAAGATTCATGAGAAGAATTATCCTACCCATGACCTTGAACTAGCGACGGTTATTTTTGCCTTAAATATTTGGAGGCATTATTTGTATGGAGTTCATGTAGATGTGTTTATCGACCACAAGAGTTTGCAATATGTGTTCAATCAGAAAGATCGGAATCTTCGCCAAAAAGGTGGCTTGAGCTATTGAAAGATTATGATATGAGTGTTCTCTATCACCCCGGAAAGGCAAATCTGGTGGCGGATTCTCTTACTCGGCTATCTATGGGTAGTGTTACTCATGTTGAGGAAGAAAAGAAAGAGTTGGTTCGAGATGTTCATAGATTGGCCCGATTAGGTGTTCAGTTAGTGGACTCCACCAAGGGTGGTGTTATGGTACACAATGGTTCCAAATCGTCTTTTGTGACGAATGTGAAAGCTAAGTGAGGTCTTGATCCAATTTTGGTTGAGTTAAAAGAATCGGTGCTTAAGAAATCCGTAGAGGCTTTCTCTGAAGGGGGAGATGGGTGTGCTTAGCTATCAAGGTGGTTTATGTGTTCCAATTGTTGATGACTTGAGGGAACAAATCTTGACAAAAGCCCATAGTTTGCGGTATTCCATTCACCGGGAAGCAACCAAGATGTACCGTGATTTACGGGAAGTCTATTGGTGGAATGGGATGAAGAAGGATATTGCGGAATTTGTGTCTAGTTGTCCGAATTTCCAAAAGTAAAGGTTGAGCATCAGAAACCCAAAGGTTTGTCCCAAGATACTAGTATTCCTACTTGGAAGTGAGAAGATTTGAACATGAACTTTATTGTTGGTTTGTCTCGCACACGGCGACAACATGACTCAATTTGGGTGATAGTAGATCAGATGACAAAATCATCTTATTTCCTTCCCGTCAAGGTTTTCTATTCGGCGGAGGACTATGCCAAGTTGTACTTGAGAAATGGTAAGGTTGCATGGAGTGCCTTTGTCCATTATTTCCGATCGTGGTACCCAATTCACTTCTCAGTTTTGGAAGTCATTACAAAAGGGTCTTGGTACTTGTGTTAAGCTTAGTACGACCTTTCATCCCCAAACCGATGTCCAAGCGGAGCGTACTATCCAAACTTTGGAAGGTATGTTAAGGGTTTGTGTGATTGATTTTAAGGGTAATTGGGATGACCATTTGCTATTGATTGAGTTTGCTTATAACAATAGCTATCACTCGAGTATTGATATGGCTCTATTTGAGGCATTATATGGTAGGAGGTGTAGATCTCCTATAGGATGGTTTGAGGTGGGTGAAGTTTCCCTAATAGGTCCCGAGTTGGTACATGAGGCCATAGAGAAAGTTCGACTTATTAGAGAAAGGTTGAAAACGGCTCAAAGTCGGCAAAAGTCATATGTCGATGTGAGAAGACGAGATCTTGAGTTTGATGTTCATGATTGAGTTTACTTGAAAGTCTCACCCATGAAGAGCGTAATGAGGTTTGGTAAGAGAGGAAAACTTAGTCCCCGAATTGTAGGCCCATATAAGATTTTGAGACGTGTTGGTAAAGTTGCCTATGAGATAGATTTGCCAAATGAGTTGGCATCGGTGCATCCAGTTTTCCATGTATATATGTTGAAGAAATTTGTTGGTGATCCAAAATCCATAGTTTCCTTAGAAGGTTTGGGAGTTAAGGAGAATCTTTCTTATGAGGAAGTTCCAGTTGAGATTTTAGACCGACAAGTTAAGAAGTTGAGAAATAAAGAAATAGCTTCCGTGAAAGTATTGTGGAGGAATCAGTTGATTGGGGGTGCTACTCAGGAGGCCGAGACCGATATGATGTCTCGATATCCTCATCTCTTTCCTTCTACTCCTACTATATCTTGAGGTAAGGAGTTCCTCATGGTATGTTCCTCGTTTTGGAGTCATGTGTCTTATATGTTTCCATGATTTATGCATGATTTATGAAAAGTTTAAATTTTGAGAAAACGAGTCAATTTGATTGATTTCTACATGTTTATGTGCATATGAGTAGTAATTGCATGTATACTAATTGATATGATGTTGTGAGCATATCTTTAGCTTGGAGTCGATATTTCCTCCTCGGATATATGCATTTGAGTATATTGTTAGCTTGGAGTTGTTGTTTCCTCCTCGGATGTTAGCTTGGAGTTGATGTTTCCTCTTCGGATATGTGCATTGCATGCATGATGGGCTGATAGATTTAGTTTCACCCTCTTATGTTGTCTTGAGAACGTCCTAGCTTGGAGTCGATAGTTCCTCCTTAGTTAGATGCATTGCATTGTAGGTTGGGTTGTTAGTTCCTTTCCTACTCTTTTTGTAGAAGCTTGAATCTCATTCGAAGACAAATGATCCCAAGGGGGAGATAATGTAACACCCCAGATTCACAAAAGGGTAAATTAACAATTTTTATCAGTTGCAGGTGTCAATTCACGTTGACTACCCACGGTCCGTGGATGGGACCACGGACCGTAGGTGTGGTCCGTGGTTGATCACCCTAGCACTGCCCAAGAGGTTCAGAACCACGGCCGGACCAACATACCGTTAGTGGAACCACGGTTCGTGGTTAAGACCCGTGGTCCAAGACCCTTAATCGGAGTTTCTAACCACCATCGACTACCGTCCGTCGTCTCTACCACGGTCCGTCGGTAGTGATCGTGGGTCATGGCAGGCAGTTAAGTTTCGAGGGTAGTTGGGTCTTTTCCTAATTATTTTAACTCCTATACTACGTTGTTTTTCCCTTCACTAAGACCCCTATATAAGTATTTAACCCCCAAATTTCCCAATAGAAATCTTTCTGTCAATTCACCAAAAAGAAGAACTCTCTCAAATATTTCTCTCTCTAGAAAGCTTGAAGAAGAAGGCTTCAACCTAGGGTTTCAAGTCAAGTCTCAATTCCTCCATTGAAGATTAGCAATTGCCTTCAAGGTATGATAGTTTTCATCCATGGATTCCTTCCATTCATGGAGTTCCCAAATTCCTCTATTTCAAAGTTAGAATTCCCCAATTGAGTTAGAGTTTTCTTCAATTGTCATGGGTTCTTTTGATTATTGATTTAAATGATTGAATTATGATCTCTTATGCATGAATTGATGAAGTGCTATGATTTTATGATGATTTCCCCCATGAACCCATGTAATCCCCATTTTTTCAAGTTATGTATCATATGATGTGGGATTTTGATTATAAAGGAAGAGTTTTGTGAAATTAAGCATGTATTGTTAGCTTTACATGAATTTATGATGAAATCCATATCTAACCCATATTTTCTAAGTGTTGAGGATTGAAAGTGGGTTTTGAACGATGAAAGGTAAATTATGGGCTTATGCATGTTCTTATGAAATCTATGCAAATTATCTAATGATGCTCTGAGAGTAAAGTATCAATGATGTGTTATTGAAAGGATTTTCTCATATACACATAAAAGCAAGATGCGAAAGGTTTTCTCACATAATAAGGATTCTAAGGTTGAAAGGCTTTCTCACTTAATTGAATAAAAAATTAAGAGCTATCCTAATGAACCTAGCTTGGATTGGTATTGAAAGATACCTTTCCATGGATAATGACTTAGATTGGATTGGCAAGATGACGTGCCTTTCCATGGATAATAAGAACAAGTAAGAAATGACTAATCCGTGGGATTTATGCTTAGCACCTAGAGGATATTGAGATGGAGGCTCTCCCGTTAGTAGAGGCCGGGTTTCTAGAAGCAATCTCCTTATCCCTTACCTATGTGCCCCCATAGGATGATTTTCTAGATAGACATTAGCTAGTGGATCCACTTTAGCTCAGATTTATGGTTCTACCTTGGCAAGTAGGACAACCCTTTTCGGTGTGGAAGACACCGGGGGATCATTTTATAGCTCACATGTTCTCTATGTCGGTTAAGGCTAATTCCCCACATTAATAATAAACTAAGGTTACTTCAAGAAGTATCTCATATGTGTTCAAAGACTTTAAATGATGTTAGCTTGCATTGACCATGGTTTTATGACTTATGTTTTCTAACTCTCTTATATCATGTTTTAGCTTGGTCAATTGCATGTCATGAAATGAAATGTCCCTTTTTAGCATGATTTAAATTTTTTATGCATAGCTATCATACTTGGTACATTGTTTTGTATTAACGCATACTCTTGCCTACATTTCTCCAAATGTAGGGTCCGACAGTCAGGGTTCTGAGTTACGTGGCTAGTGGTTAATTTCCGAGCTTTGGTGAGTCGTCATGCTTCAAGGACTGATGTTCATTAATTCACTTTCTTTCATGTATTTAACTTTTGGACATGATGTATGGGCTAGGGCCAATTTCATTCTATTGTACTAGATGGCTATATTGAGACAAGTGTTTTAGACTTCCGCTTTTCTTTTATAACACTATTGGACTTGGACTATTGTTTTACTCTTATTGTTCTATTTCTTATGTTATGAAAGCTAAGTGGCTTGTATGGGGTCCTTCGGGGTTCTATACGCCATGTTACATCTAGTGGGTATCTCTGGTCGTGACAATTAGAAAGAGAAATTTTAGTAAGGTATTGGGTTTAATTGCATTTTCACATGGATTAGACCGAAATAAGATTCTATTATATGATGCATTGAGATCAAAAGAAGATTTATGTCGTTTATGATTACCCAACCTATCCACGACTATTTAACATTATTGAACAAGCACTTGTACCCCTATTTGATGTTGACAATAACTCCCACACCCCTAGATTGTCTTTTACTTGCTTAATTCTCTGTTTTTTAGTTGAATTGTGATAATTAATTTCAAAACCCTTATGTTAAATTTGGCGGAATCATCCATCTATTTGTTCTAATTTCTACAATGAATTGGTTTGTACCTTAATATCCTTATTGAATTCTTCGATTTATATCACTTCTTGTGGTATTCGACCCCGACTCTTTTGTTGGGTATTTATATTGCTAGCGATCTGTTACTCATTTAATCATTTTTGTGAGTAATTTGAGTGTTATCAAGGATATATTGATGAATTCTCACATACCTTGAAAATCAATGCATAACAAAGAAAAGAGATTTGGAACCTTGGAGCTTGAAACCCTAGTTTTCACCCTTGAGCTTGAGAGAGAATTTTGAGAAGAACCTTGGAGGGAATTTGGGGAATTCATTAAGTGTGAGGGTGTTGAGTGATTTTTGAAGGGTTAAATCACTTATAGGGGTAGTTATAAGGTCAAAACGACATAGTATGGGGGTTGGGTAGGTAAGGAAAGGCCAAAACACCCCTTATTAAAACTGTGGGACATTGTCTACGATTTGGACCTACCGTACACCGTAGAACCAAGTAATGGAACCCAAAAATCCTACCAACCTCCATAAAATCCATCTACAGACTGTGGACCTTTCCATGGTCCGTATACCCCATTCCTAGACCTCAACTTTGATCCAAAAATTTGACTATGTCTGGATCACTTCTACAGGTGCCTCCTAAGACCCGTAGACTTTTCTACGATCTGTCCTAGTCAAACATAGGTCGACTTAGTAGGACTTGAATCTTACCAAAACTCAATCTCCATCCTACGAGATCCATTTACAACCTGTAGAGCCTTCTACAAACCGTAGATGGTTCTCGTAGGTCTAAACCAATAGCCAAATGATGAAGTCTTTTTTTTTAAAATTTCCTAGGTGGTACAATATCCCCCCTTGGGAACGTTCTTCCTTGAATGAGACTCAAGCTACCATGAATAGAGTAGGAGACAAACTAATAACCCATCATGAATGCAAATCTTGACAAAATGCATATAAATAAGGAGAAACCACTCCAAGCTAAATCATAACATGAAAATAAAGTTTTCATGAACATTCATGCATATGGAAACATGAGAATGACTAAAACACCTGAATCCAAAAGGATGAACCATGAGGAAATGATACCTCAAGCTAGAATAAGAGCGGAGTGAAAGAGATAAGGATACTTGGTCGTTATATTAGCTTCAGCTTTTCAAGTAGCACCCTCAACTAATTGATTCCTCCAAAGAACATTCACGGAAACAACTTTCTTATTTTTCAACTTCTAAACTTGACGGTCTATAATTTCAACTGGAACTTCTTCATACAAAAGACTTTCATTAACATCCAAACTTTCCGATGGCACTATAGACGTCAGATCTCCAATACACTTATTCATAAAAGAGACATGGAATACGAAATGTACTACAACTTCCCCAATATGTCTCAAAATCAGATATGGGCCCATATGTCGGGAACTAAGTTTCCCTGTCTTTCCGAATCTCATCACACTCTTTGTGGGTGAGATTTTCAAGTAAACTATCATCAACATTGAATTCAATCTCTCTTCTTCTAACATCTACATAATACTTTTGCTGACTTTGAGCCATATTTAACCTCTCACGAATAAGTTGAACCTTTTTCGTAGCCTCGTACACCAACTTGGGCCCTATCAAAGCAATCTCACCAACTTCAAACTAACCAATAGGAGACCTACACCTCGTACCATAGAGAGCCTTAAATGGAGTAATTACAATACTTGAGTGATAACTATTATTATAAGAAAACTCGATCAAAGGCAAATGATCATCCCAATTAATCTTGAAGTCAATCACACAAGTTCTCATCATATCTTCCAAAGTCTGAATAGTACACTCATCTTGTCCATCAGTCTATTGATGAAAATTCGTGCTAAACTCCACTTGAGTACCAAAACCTTTCTAAAACAATGTCCAATATAGAGATGTAAACTGAGTACATCGATCAGAGATAATGGAAAATAGCACTCCATGCAACCTTACCATATCCCGAATATATAGCTTGACATACTCTTCTATTGAAAATGAAGTTTTTATGGGAAGAAAGTGAGTTGACTTTGTCATTCGGTCCATAATAACCCTAATCTAGTCAACCTGTTAATGAGTATGAGGTAAACCCCTAATGAAGTCTATATTCAAATTTTTCCACTTCCAAGAAGGAAGCAAATATATTGAGCCAAACCACTGGGTTTCTGATGCTCAACTTACAAGTGTTGACAATTTGGACACTTAGCCACAAATTCTGTAATATCCTTCTTCATCATATTCCACCAATAGAACTCCCGTAAATCACAGTACATCTTGGTGACTCCCGGCTGAATAGAATATCGAGAACTGTGAGCTTCTGTCAAAATTTAAATTCTCAACTCATTAACATTCAAAACACATAATCGACCTTGGTATCGAAGGATACCATCTACCCCTTGGGAGAAATCCTCAATGGCTTTTTCAGATATCGACTTCTTCAAATCAACTTATACCAGATTGAGATCTTGCTTAGCCTTAACATTTCATACAAGAGATTATTCCAAACTATTCTGAACAATCACACCACCCTCATGAGAATCAACCAAGCGAACACCCAATTGGGAAAATCTATGAACATCATAAACTAACTCTTTCTTACCAACCTCAACATGAGCAACACTTCCCATCCATAGCTGACTAAGAGCATCCACCACCAAATTTGGTTTATCCAAATAATAGACGAAACTCATGTCGTAATCTTTCAATATCTTAAGCCATCTCCTTTGGAGAATAGTCGAATCCTTTTGGGTGAACACTTACTTCATAATCTTGTGGTTGGAAAACACATCTATATGAACACCCATATAGGTAATACCTCCAAATCTTTAAGGCAAACACTATCGCCACTAACTTCAAATCGTGAGTACAATAATTCTTTTCATGCACCTTGAATTTCCTTGAAGAATAAGTGATGACTTTCCTATGTTGCATCAATACATAACCAAGACCAATCCGAAAAGCATCACAATAAACCATAAAACCATCCGATCCTTCCAGTAATGTCAATATAGGGGCTGAAGCGAGTCTATCCTTGAAATCTTGAAAACTCTTCTCACAAGCTTCTGACCATAGAAATTTCACCTTCTTTGGAATCAATATCGTCAAAGGTGAAGGAATAGAGGAAATCCTTTCATGAACCTTTTATAGTAATTGCCAAACTCAAGAAACTTTGTATATCTAAAGCTGAAAAAGGCATAAACTTGAATACCTTCAAAAGAGAGTCCAAGGAAAGCAATGAAATTCAGCCAAAACTCACATTTTCTAAACTTAGCATACATTTTCTGATCCTTGAGAATTTGCAACACAATCCTCAAATGATCCACATGATCATCCTCACGCTGTGAGTAAATCAAAATATCATCAATAAACACAATCACAAACATGTCAAAATATTGCTTAAAGACCCTATTCATTAAGTCCATGAATGCCACCAGAGCATTAGTAAAAACAAAAGACATTATTAAAAACTTATAATGACCATGTCGAATTCGAAAAATCATTTTCAGAATGTCACTTCCTTTAACCTCAATTGGTGATAGCCCAATCGAAGGTAAATATTATAGAAGAAACTCACACCTTGGAGTTGATGAAACAAATCATCAATCTTTGGAATAGAATACTTATTCTTTATGGTAACCTTATTCAATTGGCGATAGTCAATGCATATTCGGAGGGAATCATCCTTCTTTCGAACAAACAATAATAGAGCACCACATGGAGAGATACTTGGTCATATAAAACCCTTATGCAACAAATACTTCAATTGGCCCCTTAATTTATTGAGTTCTGTTTGGGCCATACAGCAAGGAGGAATAGAGTTAGGCTTCATATTCGGGAAAAGGTCAACACCGGGAAGCACTTCCAGAAACTCATTGGCAATTGAAATTGACTCAAGAGTAGGGGTTTCAAAATCTATATCCCTAACCAAAACAAGATGATAAATGAAATCCTTAGAAATCATTTTCCTAGCTATTAAGCAAGATATGAAATAACCCTTAAGAGCATAATTTCTCCCTTTTCATTCTAGGATAGGTTCGTTCGAAACCTTAAATGTGACCAATCAGGTCATACAATCTATAAAAGAATAACAAGAATGAACCCAATCCACCCCAAGAATAACATAAAAATCAACATGAGTGACTCTATGCAAAACAGAAATAAGGCAATTTCTATAAACTCTCTTAGCAACAATAGAATCACAGATAGGAGAAGAGACACAAAAAGGATTAGAAAGGATTTCAGGACCCATATCAAATCCCATGGCCATATAAGGAGTAACAAATCACAATGTAGCGCTCGGATCAAGCAAATCATACACATCAAAATAAAATAATTTCAATATATTGGTCACAACATCCGAAGAACCCTCATGATCCTATCGAGTCCGAAGATCATAGAAGCTATTCTGATGAGGAGCACCCAAACCTATTCAACAAGGCTGAGCTTACCTACAATCCTTACCTTTTCTAGCTTGCAACAGAAAATCCTTCACATTGTGACCACTCTTTCCAAAACCAAATAAATTATCCGTATCGGCCCAACATTTTCCCGAGTGATTCTTGCCATACTTTTGGCAAGCGGGAATAGAAGATCTGTTTCCACCACCTCTTTGAGGCTTAGGGTTAGACACTCTATCCTTATTGAGCTTTGGATATGGTAAATTTTAAGAACCTTATTTGGAGAAATTTTGTTGAAATTGAGAATGACCCTGTCCACTGGACCTAGAATGAGAAAAATCATTATCACCAGTCCTTGCCCTCTTAGACTCCGTATATTTCTCTTTTAGATTCTCCTCTTAAATTTGTTGGGCATGTATCATCAAACAAGAGATTTCCATCTTCTTGATCAACATGGAGGTATGACACTTCTTGACTATCAATTTAGACACACCCGACACAAACTTACTCATCCTTGCCCTAGAGTTGCCAACCATAGTCACAACATACTTAGCCAATTGAGTAAACTTCAAAGCATACTCCTTCACAATCATGTTTCCTTGATAAAGATTTATGAATTCAATTCCCTCATCTCAAAGGAAAAAAATAATTGAGAAAACTCCTTTGAATTTCTCCCAATCAAGAGGACCCGCATCAATAATCCTCTCTTCCTTCCATTGGTTAAACCAAACTTGAGCAAGATCTTTGAGTTGATAAGCGACCAATTTTTCCTTCTCTACCATTTGCACTCCCATAATTTATATTATCTTCTAAACCTCATCATTGAATTCTTGAGGATCCACATCAACTTTTGACCCATTAAACTCCAGGAGATTCATTCTAGTAACGTCCCTCACCCTTATCGCTTCCATACCCATATTTGGGTTCATTAGAGAAATGGACTCTCTATTAGCTTGGGCCATCATCGCTTGAGCCAACACTTGAAAAGTGGCTCAGAATTTGGCATGAGTCACTTGCTCAACCGAAGGATTGACCGGCACTTGGGGAACCTTGGGCTCCACATCATTAGCCACATTTCTTCTTGTGTTAGGTCTTTGACGAGGCATATCCTGAATAGCATCGTACAAGAGTTAGGAAGAGGAACTTTATAAAGATGAACTTTATGGCACAACTTTAGAGTAGTGAAAGAAGTGAAGTTTTCTAAACGCCTTGTAACACCCGAAAAACTAGTAGACTAAACTAGAGCTTTACGAGGGAGTTTGAGAGTTTGATATGAGGGTTAAGCTCGTAAAATAACTTCCCGTACTTAGAATAAGGGGTATAGGGGTTAAACGTCAAGGTACGACTCCCCAAGGACCAACCAAGGGGTCCTTGAGGAGGACCCTAAAAACAGCCAAAAAGTTGTCCAAAAGAGTGGCCTCCCACGAAGGGCATCCACGAGCCGTAGATGGACCCACGCCCCGTGGGAAGGGGTCGTGGGTCAAGGACCTTATTTCCCCTGCTCTTACAAGCTCCAGTACCTATCCACGCTTGACCAGCACGGTCCGTGGAACCACCCACGGTACGTGGACGTGGTCTCGTGGGTGGGGCAGTGGTGAGCTTAAAATATTTTAAGTTGGGGACTTAGGGGTTAATTCTAAATTAGCTAGGGGTTAAGTGGGGATGGTTTATTAGTAATTAGACTCCCTATATATACCTAATAGAACCTTAATTAGATGATTCCAAATCATTATTTCAACTCCCTTAAAAGAACCCAATTCCCTCCAAGAAATTCTCTCTCTAGAAAGTGAAGAAGAAGAGAAAGAAGAGAAGGAAGCTAGGGAAGAATTCTTCCATTGTTGAAATCTTTTGTGAGAGATTTGAATAAAGGTATGTTAGCTTATTCATCTATGGATTCTTCCATCCATAGAGCCCCCCCTAGATTTCCCCCAATTGTGAAGACAAAACCCAATTCTAGCTAGGGTTTCTTCCTATGTTATGGGTAGTATTTGAGTATGATTCCAATTGAGTGGATAATACTTGTTTATGATTATTTTAGTATTGATTCATGATATTATGATGAAATTCAATGTTTTCCACTGTTAACCCTAGTCTAATTGATAAAATTGAATTATGTGGGTTTATGCCTTGTGAAGTGAAATTGAGGATTCAAAGTTGATCTTCTACAATTGATGACATGTATAGTAATTGTTCAAGAATACAAGTATGTGAACATGAATTGAATTATAAAAATGTACATATGATGGATCTTGATTAGTAATGAATGACGTAGAGCCTTTATGATGAATTATGACTAGAATTGCTTAAGGAAGAAGCTTATGACTAGTATGTTTTGTGATCTAGACTTGTATGATGATTGTAAGAAGTAAAGTTTTGAGAATAGGGCTTGAATTCATGAATGTTGATCACTAGGGCTTTTAGAGTAAGTCTAATTTGATGAGATAGCTTGCATAAAATTGGTATACTAATGGCTAGAGTTGTTGTGGAAGGCTTTTACTCACATGACCTACCTAATACTATATGAATGCATGTATGTAGAATGTGAAAGGTCTTCTCACATAGAATGATTCTAGATTTGAAATGTTAATCACCAAAAATGAATCAAAGCATGATAGACTAGAATAGCTTGAAGATGTGACCTAAGATCCCTTCATGTATAGCTTGACTTGGTAAGACAAGACCAAGATTGGTAGCTTGAGTTAGGAGTTCTCATGGTAGCCTAGGATTGAGGATCCATAGTCTCCTAAGGATAGCTTGACTAGCATTATAGAATGCTTTCATGGTAGCTTGAGAAAGTAGATATCATGGTAGCCTAGTATTGAGGAATTACACTCTCCTAAGGGTAACTTGAACTTGCATCATAGGATGCCTTCATGGTAGCTTGACTTGGTTAGGCCCAGACCATTTCATGGTAGCTTAGGATTGAGAAATCATACTCTCCTAAGGGTAGCTTGCACTAGCATCATAGAATGATTGCATGGTAGCTAGGTGGGAACATTGTACCCTTCCCTGTATAAATTGGACTTGCATGTTAATGTGTTTTTCCATGATAGCTTGGTGTAGCTAAGTATGTATGATGGCTTAAAGTGGTACTTAGTGTGAATTGTAGTATGGGATGCCATTCATGCATTGCACAAGTACTACTTATGAAATGTTCTCTTAGATGATGTATGCTTAGCTTGGAGTGTTGCTATAGTTGCCTTCCATGATATGTTGACTAAAGGTTGTAGTTTCCTTGTGTATATGAAGTAGGTCAAGAATAAGACTAATGAATGGTAATTATGTATATGGTGACTTCAAGGTTATGCTTAGTGTGAATTGCCCTTCGTGCATTGCACCAGTGTGTCTTGATGTTACTTAGGAGTAGTGCTCATATGATACGAAGGTCTAAGTGTAGACTATGCCATGAACATGATGTATCTCCTATGCTCAAGAATTATGTCTTATGTTGACTTATGATTACAGGATGCTTATGTTGGAGATTATGCTTATGACTATGTTATTGTCTCTTATGCTTATGTCTCATATTGACTAACCATTTTTTATATGGTCTTATGATGTAATGCTAGCTAACATATTTAGTACTTCTGTACTAACGCATACTCTTGCCTACAGTCTAATCAAATTTAGGGTTCGGTGATTTGAGGTCCATTCTTGGAGGCTAGGTTCTTAGAAGGAGCATGAAGTTGAAGATTGGTGAGTCCTCATAGCATCGAGGATGGAGCCACCATTTCCTTTATGTCTTTTATTTTCATATTTTGAAACTATTGTATGGGCTGTGTCCCAAGAGTTTATTCAAAGGTTGTATTAGATGGTTTGAGACAAAGTGTAGTAAGACTTTCGCTTGCGTTTTATAAAGACTTCGATTGTATAGATAAAGTTTTAAAATTCCATACTTTTCTATTATCTTATGTTATGATATGTTAAGGGCTTGTATGAGACCCCTTTGGGGTCAAGTACGCCATGTTACATCTAGGGTGTACCCCTAGGTCGTGACAAACTTGGTAAATAGAGAACAAGGTTTAGAATGGTTCTAGGATTGTCTCAAACCACGTCTAGTCGAGTCTTGTTCATAAATGTGTAGCGCGCCACGTTTATGAATAGGAGGCTATTTGATGTTTAGGAAATCTCATTTCTTCATTCTCTAAGTCGTGCCATAGAGTTTAGCTTTAGTAGGTCTTTCTCCTAATCCGTGCCCTATGGTTTTCAGGATATGGCTAATACAAGGTCTAATGATAGAAGGGATGAGGAAGGCAATGTGGGGCAAGAGGTTCCTCTCCAAGCTTCTCCACAAGCTCCTCCCCAAGCTCCAATTGATCCTCCAGATATGACAAATGCGGAGATTAGGTCGGCTTTCCAAATATTGGCCCAAGCTTTGACTACTCAAGCTCAAACTTTGACGGCACAAGTGAATAGGGAGGTGGTAGCTCTGACAAACCCAATAAGGGGGATGACTTCTTCTAGAGTGAGAGATTTTTTGAGGATGAACACTCCGGAGTTTAGTGGCTCCAAAGTGGAAGAGGATCCTAATGGGTTTATAGAAGAGGTTTATAAAGTACTAGCTATCATGGGGGTGACTTCGGTAGAGAAAGCAGAGGTAGCCGCTTACCAATTGAAAGATGTTGCTCAAATATGGTATGAACAATGGAAAGATGCTAGGCCGGTAGAAGCGGGCCCAATAGAGTGGGAAGTGTTCAAACTAGCATTTCTTGATAGGTTCTTTCCCCGAGAGTTGAGGGAAGCCAAGGTGTAAGAGTTTATCAACCTTAAGCAAGGTAGCATGAGTGTTAAGGAGTATACCTTGAAATTTACTCTATTGTCTAAGTATGCTCCATCCATGGTAGAAAATCTGAGAAATATGATGAGTAGGTTTTTGACGGGGGTGTCCGACATAGTAGCAAAAGAATGTCGTACTGAAATGCTCCATAATGATATGGATATCTCACGTCTCATGGTGTATGCCCAACAAATGGAAGAATACAAACTCAAGGAAGAGAAATCTAGGGAGAAAAAGAGGTCTAGGATGGACAATGATAAGTCCTTTCATGATGGGTCTGATGGACATGGTCATTCTAGGAATCGACAAATGTTTTCTGGACAAGGCTCTTCTAATGCTCCTAAGTATAAGGATGAGAGGGTGTCTAACCCTAAGCCCCCCGGAAGTGGTAATGAGCCTCTATGGTCTACTTGTGCTAGGTGTGGAAGGAGACCTGAGGGTAGGTGTTTGTCCGGTAGAGAGGGTTGCTTTAGTTGTGGTGAGAGTGGCCACAAGATAAAAGATTATCCTAAGTCAAAAGCTATGAGAAGAGAGGGTAAGCAAGTTGATCCTAGTGGTCCAGATGAGAATGCCCAAAAGAAGAATAGGTTTTATGTCCTCCAAGATAAGAATGATCAAGAGTGACCTCCTAGTGTGACTACCGGTATGTGTTTCATGCTTCATTATGTTCCGGTATTGTTTGGTATTTTATGACTTGATATGTTAGACTTCTAAATCATTTTTAGCATGAATGATGTTTAGAAGAGTTTGTATAGGCTTACTCCCAAGGGGGAGATGGTGTGCCTAAATAGTAAGGTTATGGTATGTTTATATGTTGCCATGATTTCTTTATATACATGTTCATGAAACTTAGGTCTTGATAGAAATGACTTATGTGCATTGTTTTCCTCATGTTGTGGTGCATTGAGTATAAGTTGCATGTTGACTTCATGAGATGAATATATGAGCATGCCTTAGTTTGGAGTTGAAAGATTCCTCCTTGAATAAAATGCTTTTTGAGAGTAAAATTGCATTTAGGCACCATGAGTGTTTGATTGAGCATGTTTTAGCTAGGATATGGTAGTTCCTCCTTGAAAATAAGTAGATATAGAATTTCTTGCATTTTGGGTTGTTTGATGTAGTTTTTAATCCCTTGTGTTGCATTGAGTATGTTTAGTTTGGAATTGAAGTTTTTCCTATTTTGTTCATGTGCATTTAGATGTGTTGTATGCATGATGGGCTGCTAGTATAGAGTCGTTTCCTTTAAGAGGTGTTTAGAAATGTCATTCGAGGACGAATGTTCTCAAGGGGGAAATATTGTAACACCCGAAAAACTAGTAGACTAAACTAGAACTTTACGAGGGAGTTTTAAAGTTTGATATGAGGGTTAAGCTCGTAAAATAACTTCCCTTACTTAGAATGAGGGGCTTAGGGGTTAAACATCAAGGTACGACACCCCAAGGACCAACAAAGGGATCCTTGAGGAGGACCCTAAAAACAACCAAAAAGTTGTCCAAAACAGTGGCCTCCCACGAAGGGCATCCACGAGCCGTGGATGGACCCACGCCTCGTGGGAAGTGGTAGTGGGTCAAGGCCCTTGTTTCCCCTGCTCTAACAAGCCCTAGTGCCCATCCACGCTTGACCAGCACGGTCCGTGGAACCACCCACGGTCCGTGGACGTGGTCTCGTGGGTGGGCAGTGGTGAGCTTAAAATATTTTAAGTTGGGTACTTAGAAGTTAATTCCAAATTAGCTAGAGGTTAAGTGGGGATGGTTTATTAGTAATTAGACCCCCTATATATACCTAATAGACCCTTAATTAGATGATTCCAAATCATTATTTCAACTCCCTCAAAAGAACCCAATTCCCTCCAAGAAATTCTCTCTCTAGAAAGTGAAGAAAAAGAAAAAGAAGAGAAGGAAGCTAGGGAAGAATTCTTCCATTGGTGAAAGCTTTTGTGAGGGATTTGAATCAAGGTATGTTATCTTATTCATCTATGTATTCTTCCATCCATAGAGCCCCCCCTAGATTTCCCCCAATTGTGAAGACAAAACCCAATTCTAGCTAGGGTTTCTTCCTATGTTGTGGGTAGTATTTGAGTATGATTCCAATTGAGTGGATAATACTTTTTTATGATTTTTTTAGTATTGATTCATGATATTATGATGAATTTCTATGTTTTCCATGGTTAACCCTAGTCTAATTGATGAAATTGAATTATGTGGGTTTATGCCTTGTGAAATGAAATTGAGGATTCAAAGGTGATCTACTACAATTGATGACATGTATAGTAATTGTTCAAGAATAGAAGTATATGAACATGAATTGAATTAGAAAAATGTACATATGATGGATCTTGACTAGTAATGAATGAGGTAGAGCCTTTATGATGAATTATGACTAGAATTGCTTAAGAAAGAAGCCTATGACTAGTATGTCTTGTGATCTAGACTTGTATGATTATTGTAAAAAGTAAAACTTTGAGAATAGGGCTTCAATTCATGAATGTTGATAAATAGGGATTTTCGAGTAAGTCTAATTTGATGAGATAACTTGCATAAAATTTGTATACTAATGGCTAGAGTTGTTGTGGAAGGCTTTTACCCACATGACCTACCTAGTACTATATGAATGCATTTATGTAGAATGTGAAAGGTCTTCTCACATAGAATGATTCTAGATTTCATAGGTTAATCACCTAAAATGAATCAACGCATGATAGACTAGAATAGCTTGAAAATGTGACCTAAGATCCCTTCATGTATAGCTTGACTTGGTAAGACAAGACCAAGCTTGGTAGCTTGAGTTAGGAGTTCTCATGGTAGTCTAGGATTGAGGATCGATATTCTCCTAAGGATAGCTTGACTAGAATTATAGAATGCATTCATGGTAGCTTGAGATAGTAGATCTCATGGTAGCCTAGGATTCAGGAATTACACTCTCCTAAGGGTAGCTTGAACTTGCATCATAGGATGCCATCATGGTAGCTTGACTTGGTTAGGTGAAGACCATTTCATGGTAGCTTAGGATTGAGAAATCATACTCTCCTAAGGGTAGCTTGAGGGAACATTGGTAGCTAGGAGGGAACATTGTACCCTTCCCTATATAGCTTGGACTTGCATGCTAATGTATTTTTCCATGATAGCTTGGTCTAGCCTATTAGGGAGCTATTCCGTGGTAGCCTTGAATTGGCAAATAGTATAGAGGGACTAGTCCCCCATATATTAAGTATGTATGATGGCCTAAAGTGGTACTTAGTGTGAATGGTAGTATAGGATGCCATTCATGCATTGCACAAGTACTACTTATGAAATGTTCTCTTAGATGATGTATGCTTAGCTTGGAGTGTTGCTATAGTTGCCTTCCATGATATGTTGACTAAAGGTTGTAGTTTCCTTGTCTATATGAAGTAGGTCAAGAATGAGACTAATGAATGGTAAGTATGAATATGGTGACTTCAAGGTTATGCTTAGTGTGAATGGTATTATGGGATGCCCTTCATGCATTGCACAAGTGTGTCTTGAAGTTACTTAGGAGTATTGCTCATATGATATGAAGGTCTAAGTGTAGACTATGCCATGAACATGATGTATCTCCTATGCTCAAGAATTATGTCTTATGTTGACTTATGCATATAGGATTCTTATGTTGGAGATTATGCTTATGACTATGTTATTGTCTCTTATGCTTATGTCTCATGTTGACTAACCATTTTTGATATGCTCTTATGATGTCATGCTAGCTAACATATTTTGTACTTTTGTACTAACGCATACTCTTGCCTACATTCTAATCAAATGTAGGGTTCGGTGATTTTAGGTCCATTCTTGGAGGCTAGGTTCTTAGAAGGAGCAAGAAGTTGAATATTGGTGAGTCCTCATAGCGTCGAGGATGAAGCCACCATTTACTTTATGTCTTTTATTTTCATGTTTTGAGACTATTGTATGGGCTATGTCCCAAGAGTTTAATCAAAGGTTGTATTAGATGGTTTGAGACAAAGTGTAGTAAAACTTCCGCTTGCGTTTTATAAAGACTTCGATTGTATGGATAAAGTTTTAAAATTTCGTACTTTTCTATTATCTTTTGTTATGATATGCTAAGGGCTTGTATGAGACCCCTTCGGGGTCAAGTACGCTATGTAACATCTTTGGTGTATCCCTAGGACGTGACAAACTTGGTAATCAGAGCATAAGGTTTAGAATGGTTCTAGGATTGTCTCAAACCACATCTAGTAGAGTCTTGTTCATAAATGTGAAGTGCGCCACGTTTATGAACAGGAGGCTATTAGATGTTTAGGAAATCTCATTTCTTCATTCTCTAAGTCGTGCCATAGAGTTTAGCTTTAGTAGGTCTTTCTCCTAATCCGTGCCCTATGGTTTTCAGGATATGGCCAATACAAGGGCTAATGCTAGAAGGGATGAGGAAGGCAATGTGGGAAAGAGGTTCCTCTCCAAGCTTCTCCACAAGGTCCTCCCCATGCTCCAATTGATCCTCCGAATATGACGAATGCGGAGATTAGGTCGGCTTTCCAAATATTTGCCCAAGCTTTGACTACTCAAGCTCAAACTTTGACGGCACAAGTAAATAGGGAGGTGGTAGCTCTGGTAAACCCAATAAGGGGTGACTGCTTCTAGAGTGAGAGAGTTTTTGAGGATGAGCCCTCCGGAGTTTGATGTCTCCAAAGTGGAAAAGGATCCTAATGGGTTTATAGAGGAGGTTTATAAAGTACTAGCTATCATGGGGGTGACTTCGTTAGAGAAAACGGAGCTAGCCGCTTACCGATTGAAAGATGTTGCTCAAATATGGTATGAACAATGGAAAGATGCTAGGCCAGTAGAAGCAGGCCCAATAGAGTGGGAAGTGTTCAAACTAGCATTTCTTGATAGGTTCTTTCCCCGAGAGTTGAGGGAAGCCAAGGTGGAAGAGTTTATCAACCTTAAGCAAGGTAGCCTGAGTTTTAAGGAGTATGCCTTGAAATTTACTTTATTGTATAAGTATGCTCCATCCATGGTAGCAAATTTGAGGGATATGATGAGTAGGTTTTTGACGGGGGTGTCCGACATAGTAGCAAAAGAATGTCGTACTGCAATGCTCCACAATGATATGGATATCTCACGTCTCATGGTGTATGCCCAACAAATGGAAGTAGACAAACTCAAGGAAGTGAAATCTAGGGAGAAAAAGAGGTCTAGGATTGACAATGATAAGTCCTTCCATGATAGGTCTGATGGACATGGTCGTTCTAGGAATCGACAAAAGTTTTCCGGACAAGGCTCTTCTAATGCTCCTAAGTATAAGGATGATAGGGTGTCTAACCCTAAGCCACCCGGAAGTGGTAATGAGCCTCCATGGTCTACATGTGCTAGGTGTGGAAGGAGACATGAGGGTAGGTGTTTGGCCGGTAGAGAGGGTTGCTTTAGTTGTGGTGAGAGTGGCCAGAAGATGAAAGATTGTCCTAAGTCAAAAGCTATGAGAAGAGAGGGTAAGCAAATTGATCCTAGTGGTCCGGATGAGAATGCCCAAAAGAAGAATAGGTTCTATGTCCTCCAAGCTAAGAATGATCAATAGTGACCTCCTAGTGTGACTACCGGTATGTGTTTCATGCTTCATTATGTTCCGGTATTGTTTGATCTTTTATGACTTGATATGTTAAACTTTGAAGTCGTTTTTAGCATGAATGATGTTTAGAAGAGTTTGTATAGGCTTACTCCCAAGGGGGAGATGGTGTGCCTAAATAGTAAGGTTATGGTATGTTTATATGTTGCCATGATTTCTTTATATGCATGTTCATGAAACTTAGGTCTTGATAGAAATGACTTATGTGCATTGTTTTCCTCATGTGGTGGTGCATTGAGTATAAGTTGCATGTTGACTTCATGAGATGAATATATGAGCATGCCTTAGTTTGGAGTTGAAAGATTCCTCCTTGAATAAAATGCTTTTTGAGAGTAAAATTGCATTTAGGCTCCATGTGTGTTTGATTGAGCATGTTTTAGCTAGGAGATGGTAGTTCCTCCTTGAAAATGAGTAGATATAGAATTTCATGCATTTTGGGTTGTTAGATGTAGTTTCTAATCCCTTGTGTTGCATTGAGTATGTTTAGTTTGGAATTGAAGTTTTTCCTATTTTGTTCATGTGCATTTAGATATGTTGCATGCATGATGGGTTGCTAGTCTAGAGTCGTTTTTTTTAAGAGGTGTTTAGAAATGTCATATGAGGACGAATGCTCCCAAGGGAGAGATATTGTAAGACCCAGAAAACTAGTAGACTAAACTAGAGCTTTACCAGGGAGTTTTAGAGTTTGATATGAGGGTTAAGCTCGTAAAATGACTTTCCGTACTTAGAATGAGGGGATTATGGGTTAAACGTCAAGGTACGAATCCCCAAGGACCAACCAAGGGGTCCTTGAGGAGGACCATAAAAACAGCCAAAAAGTAGTCCAAAATAGTGGCCTCCCACGAAGGGCATCCACGAGCCGTGGATTGACACACTCCCCATGGGAAGGGGTCGTGGGTCAAGGCCCTTGTGGCCCCTGCCCTTACAAGCCCCAGTACCCATCCACGCTTGACTAGCACGGTCCGTGGAACCACCCACGGTCCGTGGACGTGGTCTCGTGGGTGGGGCAGTGGTGAGCTTAAAATATTTTAAGTTGGGGACTTAGGGGTTAATTCCAAATTATCTAGGGGTTAAGTGGGGATGATTTATTAGTAATTAGACCCCCTATATATAACTAATAGACCCTTAATTAGATGATTCCAAATCATTATTTCAATTCCCTCAAAAGAACCCATTCCCTCCAAGAAATTCTCTCTCTAGAAAGTGAAGAAGAAGAAGAAGAAGAAGAAGAAGAAGAAGAAGAAGAAGAAGAAGAAGAAGAAGAAGAAGAAGAAGAAGAGAAGGAAGCTAGGGAAGAATTCTTCCATTGTTGAAAGCTTTTGTGAGGGATTTGAACAAAGGTATGTTAGCTTATTCATCTATGGATTCTTCCATCCATATACCCCCCCTAGATTTCCCCCAATTGTGAACACAAAACCCAATTCTAGCTAGGGTTTCTTCCTATGTTGTGGGTAGTATTTGAGTATGATTCCAATTGAGTGGATAATACTTGTTTATGATTGTTTTCGTATTGATTCATGATATTATGATTAATTTCTATGTTTTCCATGGTTAACCCTAGTCTAATTGATGAAATTGAATTATGTGGGTTTATGCCTTGTGAAGTGAAATTGAGAATTCAAAGGTGATCTTCTACTATTGATGACATGTATAGTAATTGTTCAAGAATAGAAGTATGTGAACATGAATTGAATTGGAAAAATGTACATATGATGGATCTTGACTAGTAATGAATGAGGTAGAGCCTTTATGGTGAATTATGACTAGAATTGCTTAAGGAAGAAGTTTATGACTAGTATGTCTTGTGATCTAGACTTGTATGATGATTGTAAGAAGTAAAGCTTTGAGAATAGGGGTAAATTCATGAATGTTGATCACTAGGGCTTTTAGAGTAAGTCTAATTTGATGAGATAGCTTGCATAAAATTGGTATACTAATGGCTAGAGTTGTTGTGGAAGGCTTTTACTCACATGACCTACCTAATACTATATGAATGCATGTATGTAGAATGTGAAAGGTCTTCTCACATAGAATGATTCTAGATTTGAAAGGTTAATCACCTAAAATGAATCAAAGGATGATAGACTAGAATAGCTTGAAGATGTGACCTAAGATCCCTTCATGTATAGCTTGACTTGGTAAGACAACACCAAGCTTGGTAGCTTGAGCTGGGAGTTCTAATGGTAGCCTAGGATTGAGGATCCATACTCTCCTAAGGATAGCTTGACTAGCATTATAGAATGCTTTCATGGTAGCTTGAGATAGTAGATCTCATGGTAGCCTAGGATTGAGGAATTATACTCTCCTAAAGGTAGCTTGAACTTGCATCATAGGATGACTTCATGGTAGCTTGACTTGGTTAGTCCAAGACAATTTCATGGTAGCTTAGGATTGAGAAATCATACTCTCCTAAGGGTAGCTTGCACTAGCGTCATAGAATGTTTGCATGGTAGCTGGGAGGGAACATTGTACCCTTCCTTGTATAGCTTGGACTTGCATGTTAATGTGTTTTTCCATGATAGCTTGGTCTAGCTTATTAGGGTGCTATTCCTTGGTAGCCTTGAATTGGCAAATAGTATAGAGGGACTAGTCCCCCATATATTAAGTATGTATGATGGCCTAAAGTGGTACTTAGTGTGAATGGTAGTATAGGATGCCATTCATGCATTGCACAAGTACTACTTATGAAATGTTCTCTTAGATGATGTATGCTTAGCTTGGAGTGTTGCTATAGTTGCCTTCCATGATATGTTGACTAAAGGTTGTAGTTTCCTTGTCTATATGAAGTAGGTCAAGAATGAGAATAATGAATGGTAAGTTTGAATAAGGTGACTCAAGGTTATGCTTAGTGTGAATGGTATTATGGGATGCCCTTCATGCATTGCACAAGTGTGTCTTGAGGTTACTTAGGAGTAGTGCTCATATGATATGAAGGTCTAAGTGTAGACTATGCCATGAACATGATGTATCTCTTATGCTCAAGAATTATGTATTATGTTGACTTATGCTTATAGGATGCTTATGTTGGAGATTATGCTTATGACTATGTTATTGTCTCTTATGCTTATGTCTCATGTTGACTAACCATTTTTGATATGCTCTTATGATGTCATGCTAGCTAACATATTTAGTACTTTTGTACTAATGCATACTCTTGCCTACATTCTAATCAAATGTAGGGTTCGGTGATTTGAGGTCTATTCTTGGAGGCTAGGTTCTTAGAAGGAGCAAGAAGTCGAAGATTGGTGAGTCCTCATAGCATTGAGGATGAAGCCACCATTTCCTTAATGTCTTTTATTTTCATGTTTTGAGACAATTGTATGGGCTATGTCCCAAGAGTTTATTCAAAGGTTGTATTAGATGGTTTGAGACAAAGTGTAGTAAGACTACCGCTTGCATTTTATAAAGACTTCGATTGTATGGATAAAGTTTTAAAATTCTATACTTTTCTATTATCTTATGTTATGATATGCTAAGGGCTTGTATGAGACCCCTTCGGGGTCAAGTACGCCATGTTACATCTAGGGTGTACCCCTGGGTCGTGACACGCCTTGTAGCGTCCTATTCATAAATGTAGTGTATTTCACACTCATGAACAAGACTCTACTTGACGCAACTTGTCAGACATCCTTGGACCTTTTCTATAACCTAGTGCTCTAATACCAAGTTTGTCATGACCCAAAGTATAACCTAGATGTGACATGACATATATGACCCCAAGAGGCCTTACACAAGCCACTTGACATGTATACATCATAATAATATACAATAAGAGAGTTTAAGTGAGATGTCTCATATTATGAAAGATAATTTGGACGTAAATGTGAAATTGTAACTATGTCTTGACAAGCGATTCTAAAATCAACATAAGAGTGGTTGGGACGTAACCCATACACCACGTACAAAGTCTAAAAAATAAAGATATAAAAGAATATAGCATATGTGACATGGCTCTTGGAATATGAAGACTCACTAATCTTCACATCAAAGTACTCTACTAGCCACGAATGGGAGGATAAAGAGCATCACACCCTACATTATGAGAAAATGTAGGCACATGTATACTTTAGTACATAGAATGTATAAAGTATGAGAAAAATACATAAATGTAAACAAGATATCATAGTTGGCTTTAAACATGTAATGCATGACCAATTAGAACATTCAAAATCTTTAGAAATCAAAGTCGTTAAAACAATGAGACAAGGTCAAACATTAAGTAAAAGACATAGTGAGAGATTTAAGGAAAAATCATAGTTCTTTTGTGGGATATTAGCTTTAACCGAAAATAGATCATGTGAGACATAACATGGAATCTGGTGTCACTCTCACACGGAAAAGAGAGAGTCTACCTTCCAAGGTAGAACTACATATCATATTATTAATGCTATGTGGATCCACTACCTAAGTAACTTAGGACAATCCTACGGGAGCATGTCATTTGGGACTAGAGATTGCTACTAGAGACTACCCTATTTGAGCCTCCACCTCAAAGTCTTCTCGGTGCTAAGTGAAATCCCAAAAGAATAGATAGAGTCAATTATTAAAGCATAACATAAGGAAATGCAATAATCATGTTTACCAATCCAAATCATAAAGTCATATAAGAATAGGTCCTTTAAAAACTATGATTTCATAAGATAGTTCATGGAGAATCTTACCACTCTAAGCATTTAAAATCATGTTTCCTTTCAATTATGAGAAAAACTTTCAAAAATTATTGATACTTATCTTAAAAGCATTCTTAAATCATTAATTCATCCATTCATAAAACACGCATAAAATCCTTTATCAATTGATATCATAGTTTATAGTCCATAAGTTTAAATTAAGAATAAATCATGGGTCATATGAATTCAACTATAAATTATGTAATTAAGTCAAATCATGTATGATACAATAGAATAATATCAGGTGAATCATAATCAAGAGGACACATGGAGATTTACATGAAACCATAATTAAATTGGGTGAAATTGAAGTGAAGATTGAAGTTCTTGTTGGTACCCAATGGATGAAAGGGATCCATCAGTCAATTCCTACATACATTGATAATCAAAGCCTAACAAAGCAAATAGATTTGGAACCTTGGAACTTGAAACCCTAGTCTTCACCCTTGAGCTTGAGAGAGAATCTGGAGATAAACCTTCGATGGAATTTAGGGACTTTATTAAATATGAGGGTGTTGAGGGATTTTTGAAGGGTTGAATCAGTTATAGGGGTAGTTATAGGGCAAAAATGACATAGTATAAGAGTTGGGTAGGTAGGGAAAGACCAAAACACCCCTTTTTAAAACTATTGGACAGTGTCTACGACTTATACGTACGGTCCAGAGGGCTTTCTACGGACCGTACTGGTCAACCATAGAACCAAGTACTACAGCTGAAAAACCTTACCAACTTAAACAGAACCCATCGACAGACCATCTACCTTTCTACGGTCCGTATACCACATTCGTAAACCTCAGCTTTGGTCCCAAATTTGACTAAGTCTAGATCAATTCTACGGGTGCCTCCTACGACCCAAAGACTTTTCTACGACCCATCCTGGTCAAATGTAGTTCAACTTACTTGGACTTGAATTTTAAAAAAACTCAACTTTCTTCCTATGAGTGCCATCTCTGACCTGTGGAGCCTTTTTCAAACCGTAGATGGTTGTCGTAGGTCTAAACAAGTAGCCAAAAGATGAAGTATTTTATTTTTTCCAATTTCAGAGGTGTTATCGTAGCTTCCTTATAGCTTTTGTGTGGTGTTGGGATGGGTGACACTCTTCCCCAGGTTGTTGGGAGAGTTTGGTGCGAGTTTTTCCCTTTTGGAGTCTTATGAAGTGAAAGAGTTGACTTTAGTCAACATCCCGAGATTTTGATGTCGGATGAGGATTCTATCAATTCCATCAGATCCCTCAGGTCCTTTCTTTCTTGTTGGATGTTGGTTCAGGTTTCGGGGCTTTGATTTTGAGTTTCTATTGTTACGCATTTTAACTTTGAAGCTTTTGCCAAAGTTTGACTACGATCAACATTCTTAGTAAATACGCTCGGATGAGAATTTTGTAAGCACAGTTAGCTCCATAACACTGTGTTTGACCTAGTAAGACCTTTGGTTTGTATCTTGAGGTGATTGGGATGATTTTGTCGAGTTTGTCGTTTTGGTAGTTTGTCTTGAAAAGTTTGACTTGAGGAAACATCCTAATGAGACAACTTCTGTTGATTCCGGATTGTCATTTCAGAGTGGGTAGATCTTTTGGTATGAATTTCTTTGACCCCTAATAAATTTTGAGGGCCCATTCAAAGTTTGGAGCATTGTGCTCTAACTGTTGATGCAACAGTCAATACTGTCGTGGCTTTAGGGCCCCTTGACCGCTTTAGCGGTAGCCGCTTAAGTGGCCTGAGTTTCGCTTTAGTGAAAGGCCCTGAGGGAGAATGGGGACCTAGATAGCCCCTTTTAACACCCTGGAAGCCGCTTTTGCGGCAGGAGCCTCCTAGAGTTAGCTGCTTAAGTGACAATTTATGGCTTTAGAGTGGCCACTTGACCACTTTTGCATTTGTCACTGGGGTTTTAATTCCCTTTATTCCTCATTTTTTTCTAAAAAGAACCCATTGATGAGGGAGCTCGGACCTTGGCGACTTTTCTCAATTTTTGACCATTTTCGGTGATTCAAAGGTAAATTCATTTATTGTCACTTCCTTAACTAGATTTTAGCTTTAATTCCTTGATTCTATTTCATTTGGACCTTAATTCTCCTAATTTCGAACTCTTCAAGAATAATATTTGGACCATTTGAGGTTCGAATTTTATTCCATCTTCACCCAACTTCAGGGCATGCAATCCTCACTTAGAGGGGAGTATAGTGAAGAAATTAGTTTCACAATAACGACTTTTGAGGGTTGAATTTTGACCCGATTTTGGTTTGAATTTATTTGTAGTTATGATATGGGTGTCATTAGTCTCATTTTGATTTTTTATTTATGCTCTTGGTAGCATTCCGAGACACTTTTAAAGTATGAAGCACCCAAGTAGGGGTCCGTCTGCGGTTTCATCCCTGAGGTAGGTTATGATTTCTCTCTCTTTTGCAATCGTCTTTTGGGTTTTGGCATGACTACTCGAGGATTGTGGTAGGTGCCACCATGGCCCGATTTTTGGTAATGAAATAGGAATAATTGTATATACTTGTTTTTGTTAAAAAAAATAATTTACAAGGACATCCGGGGGAAGTTTTGTAAAATAGGGTGGATGCCCATGTGTGGAACCCACCCACTATTGCCTATCTTTTCTTAGCCAATTAACTCTCTGCTTGTTGAAGAAGAAAGCCAAAATACACTGTAGCAGGCTGATTTGGTCAAGTATATTTAGGCTATAAATAGCCTTACACCCATTACAAAAAATATGATGACACACATATAGTTTTCTCTCTCTTTGCTTGTTGAGTTACTGTAAGTGCTCTCTCTCTC
The DNA here is from genome assembly GCA_029582245.1 of Solanum etuberosum. Taxonomy (NCBI): domain Eukaryota; kingdom Viridiplantae; phylum Streptophyta; class Magnoliopsida; order Solanales; family Solanaceae; genus Solanum; species Solanum etuberosum. The sequence continues at coordinate 34,757 of JAJONR010004061.1, read as the reverse complement.
TCTCTCTCTCTCTTTTCTTCTTGTTAGTTTTAGTTTTTTACTTTTATTTTATAGCACTAATCACATTTGATAAATAATTAATCTAAGAAATAGATTATACATTCCAACATCTTTTGGAGTCTGTTTCAAAAACACATATTTTGAGAAAAAAATTAAGCATTTGAAAAATATGTAAGACAATTTTTAAATAAAAGCAAAAACAGTTTTTCTGCTAGGAAGAAGCTAAAAAAATTCTCTTGTTAAAAAAAGCAGAAGCAAAAAATTAATTTTGCAAGACGAAAATACCCCTTTCATATATACATATTTTTCAATATATCTGTTATTAACATATCTCATATGTTTGATTAAGTTTGATTTAAGAATTTTATTTTTTATTTTTATATATCAATTTTTTAATTTATTTTTTGTTTGTATATGATTATCTTATATTATATTATTTTTTTACGTATTATTTTGCTGAACTAGCAAAATCGGTAACAACAGTATTTCTGCAAGATTATAAAATAGAAAAAGTACAATTAAAGAATTCAGCCCTCCTAAACAAAGATATAATATGAATTGAAAACTTTAATATGTACATAATAATTTAATAAAAAGGAAAATTTGATTAAATTTTTTATAATAGATATTTAAAATAGTTTCTCTCTATAAAATAATGCTAATATTAAAAGTACTTCAATACTTGTTCTTTTTCGTGATTTGACTGTTAAAAACACTTTTTAAAAAAGATTAGCGAAACACAATTTGCTTATGAAAAACACTTTTCAAATCAATTAGCCAAACACAAATTAATTTCGTGAAAAGCTATTTTTAAAAAGTGTTTCTAAATATATGCAGTTTTTAGAGTAACAAAAACAATAATAAGTTGAAATTTTTCACTTTTTTGAACGCCTTAAAGTAATTTAAGAAATTGAAAGAATTAAACATACAATCTTGAAATCAATTATTGAATGTTAAAGAATAGAGGAGTAGCCATATGTAGTGTGATTTAAAAAAAAAAAAACAAAGATAACATCTTTTAGATGGAAAACGGGGCCACAAAATTAAGGGCTTAAAATCTACTCAAATATAATTTTTTTAATTAAAGAATTAGGAAAATAAGCTACGAAGTAAAACATTATCTGATTGGATAACAAATCCAAAATCCTTAGAAATGTGGAGGAGCGATACAAGAGTAGGAATGCGTTCACATTCAATTCCATAACTAGCAAGTAATATAAATAAGAAAACTTTGACTAATGTTCCCTTAATTTTAAGGAAGAAGCTCAAGAAAACATCCGTGATTTGTGGCTAAATTTTAGGTGCAAGGCATTTGACCATGTTTTATTATAAAATTTGAAAAAAGTAATTTATATTTTTAAAGTAAAATATGATATTTAAAAATTGGTGTTGTCTTTAATCATGAATACATATTGGAGTTGTTTCTTTTTTTTTTTTGGACTTATTATTAGTAATTTGGAGTGAAAAAAACTGAAAACACTTTTTAACTGTTTTAAAAATATGAATATTTTTTACTTCAACTTCACAATGAATTTCAAAATTTTATGATCAAACGTGTATTTAGGAGTTCAGCTCTGCAAAAGTGAATTTTTTTTAATGGCCAAACGCCTCCTTAAGTCTTGGTTTAAGCTTTTTTGGATTCCATTTCACTCAATTTAGAGGCCGTAGCTTTTAACTTTGGAATGTCATGATTTGTCTTGAATTGTAAGAAATTTTGAACCTCTTTATTTGAACTTCCTAAGAGGTGAAATTTAGTCTCCAATTGTAAAGCCTCATAAGTTATAAAACTTATTTTTTGGATTAGTTATGTACCCAACGACATGATTTAAATAGTCATAAGGTTGAGTATCTTTTATCAAAATCTTAATTTAAAATCTTATGAAGTTTTGATGATTGAAGAAAAATATACAAAGTGACAATATGATGAGTTGGTATTTTACCAATTCATTAAACTCAAATTTATGAATTATTACTATATTTTGATGCTAATTAAGGGGATTTTAGGTCCTAGTTCTCTTGTATACAGAAATTCCTAGAAAAAGTAAGTTTGATGGATTCAGAGCTTAAAATTAGTGAAGCACACCGACAATAGATCTGGCGTCACGCAAGAGCTAGTTGGCGTCTAACTGTGTAAACATTGGCTTGACTGAAGCAAAACTGTCTAAGCACCAACGATTGATTGGCATACAATTCGTGATCAATTTTCCATTGATCCCAACACATGAGTTTTTTAAAGATCTGAAGGCTAAAGTGGCGATGCAATTGGTTCTGCAAAACTGTGGTCGCCGATGCAACGCACGTTAAAGAGCGGAATCTGAATGGCAAAAAAATGCTCAAGAATTAAAGTGATTCCTTTGGAATGTTCCAAGGATAGAATAGATATTTTTGTGATTATGTACCTTTATCTTCTTCCCATTTAGGGAGAGTAGATATATAAAATTGTTAGAGAGAAGAACAAGATAAAATATTACTTTGAGTATTGTAGCTAAGAACCTTTTTGTGGAGGAAGAAACCTTATATTTGCATCACTCTAAGCTCTTCAAATTATGTTATCAAATAAGCTTGAAATGGAGATTTTCTATCTGGTTATTGTTTCTATTTCTTTTTTTATGAGCAACTAAATCCTTAGCTAGGGGTGTGTCCGTGAGATGGGGTTGTAAAACCCCAAATGAGTATTGATAAATCGGTTCTAAAATTTGTTGTATGACATGGATCTATTGTTGTCTTGAAGTTTTAATCTAAAATTAGTGGTTGGAAACATTAGTTGAGCTATCTAACACCACTTTGACTTGAAAAAGCAAAATAGAGTTAAGTAAGTCTCAATAGTGAGCACTTGATGAAATTAATCTATGGGTCTGATCTTGGGATAGGATAATCCGTGTAATTTCTCATTTAGTAATAATGAACTAGGTATAGCCTGTCTACTAAACAATAGTAGGTGTTTTCTTAGTAAGGGTCTTGGAATTTAAGAGAATCCAAGAGATATACATTTGGTAGTTTTAGAGAACATCGAATGTAGCCTAGATCAAATGTTATCCATGTATCAATCGATTTGGTTATGATCAATCTTTGTCTGTATGAGTTGAAACCCCAATCCCATATCACACATATCCAATCTCTTTCAAACTTGATAGTTCATTTTTGTTTTGATTCCCTATTTTGTTACTAGATATTGGTGAATTTAAGTTTTTCTAAAATTCCACCATTTTATATATTCGAGTGTTGAGAATTCATTTTGCTAGTTTTTTTAATAGTAAAATCAATTTAGAGTGATCTCATATCTTTCAATCCGTGTGGTTCGACTCTCACCTCTAAAGCTGGGTATTGTTCGACAAATGGTCGTCTATGCTCTAAAAAATGAGACTTCGTTGACCATTCATAAAAAATAGCGTCGTTGATGGGATTGATTAACGATCGTCTCTTGTTGATTCTAGATTCAAATATTCATTCATTTTGTTTTCCTGTTACTTTGTGCTTGTGTTTTTTGTTGCTAAACACAGTGCAAGATGAGTTAAGAAGACGAGATTGAAAGTGTGGTCAGTTTTGCCAATGAGTTTGAGGATTAGCCTATGGAATTAGGTGTTGCTGGAGCAATCCACCTACAATTGGAGGTAGGGAATGTTATGTTTGAAGTTACTAGTATTATACTTCACCTTTTACAAATGAAGGGTTCTTTGGAGAACAAGCAGTTAAAGGTGTAAATCGATATCAAATGAAATTTTTTGATTTTTGTCTCCCTTTCAATGTGCAGAACATTAGCCAAGAGTCCATTCAGCTAAGATTGTTCATGTTCTCACAAACTGTAGAAGCCATCTCTTGGCTTGCGGAATTGCCCCGAGAGTCGACTCTGTCTTGGCTGAACTAAATAATGCTTTCCTTGACAGATTTTTCCCACACTCACGGATGTTGAAATTGAGGGATAATATTAATAACATTCAACAACATCAAGGAGATGTTATGCATAAGGCGTGACTTAGATTTAAGAGGAAGGTGGCTGAATTCTTAAACCATGGGTTGTCAAACCAATTGTTGCTACAAATTTTTCTATCGCTCGTTGGATGGAACAAATCTAATAATGATTACTAATTTGACGGGAGGTTCCTTCATGAGTCTCACATACCCAATACCTTCAATTGATCTTGATCAAATGGCCAAGACCAATATGGCATGATACAATAGAGATAATGCAAGGTCTGTAGGTGTAGCTACGTCCATAAGGACAAATGAGATGAGAAGAAGCAAGCAGGAGTTAGATGAACATATGGCTAAAATGATGACTCATTTGAAGTTCCTCGCCCATCAGATGTTTGGCATCGAAACAAAAAGTGTAAATGTGATTGGGGTACCTAGTGCATCAATGCTTGAAGAGGAGGTTGTTTATGCCTCATTTGATTACGATATTAGATACTTGAAAAATCAATGGTCGGATTATCGATCGGGGTACCAAGTGAAAAACCAAGGTCGATGGCATCCTTGAGATTAGAATCATGGTTGGAGAGATTGAAATGGTCTATGGAGAGAATGAGAAAAGTAGTGGCATGAGAAAGTTTGAGCAAGATGAGATGATAGGTACAATTATCGTAGTTCAAACCCATATGTCCCTCCACAAAAATTGATGCTTCTCATAATCAAGAAAGAATGAGTGTCCCAGCTAGTTCAAAAATTAATTATATGTTGAACCGATTTCTATGAAGGGTCAAATCTATGAACGATGGAGTTAAGGAACTCAAGAGTGATGTACCCAATCTAAGTCAAATCGTTATTTCCCACTCCACTTCGAAAAAACACTTGGAGACAGAAATTAATATTTTATTGGCTATAGTGAGTAATAGAGCTAAAGGTACACTCCCTAGTGATACTCTTTCGAACCAAAAAAATGTTGGTCATTGTATGAAGATAGTCACAAGGAGTGGCAAAGTGCTTAAGGATTCCAAAGTGGTATTAAAGAAGGTTGCTTGTGAGAAGGTTGATAATGGTGATAATGAGGTGAAGCCTAGTGCACCTATCCGAACTTTGGTTGATAAAGAATTGTAATCGGAGAAAGATATGATTGTTGATGAAGAGAAGGAGAATGATCTTCCTAAGGTGATGATAGGTGTTGAATAAGAAACAGGGGATAAACCCTCTACAGGTGATGTGCTCAAGTGTCCCCCCTCTTTATCCACAAACACTGATCAATTTAACAAGTTTGTAGACCAGTTCATCGAGTTATCCATGACTATTCCACTAATTAATGCTTTATTACAAATATTGAGGTATTCAAAGTCCACGAAGGAGCTGCTACAACAATAGAGGGTAGTCACAATAGGTACAACTGATATATCTCACTATTGCAATTCTCTGATGGCCAACATCTTGGCTACAAAGAAAGAGGGTCCAGGAGCGTTTACCATTCCATGGACCATTGGGGTGCAAAAATTTGACAGCCTTGTGTGGCTTTGGAGAAAGCATTAATTTAATTATTATTTTTAATTATCAAGAAGTTGGGTCTTGGAAATCCTACACCCACTACTGTGATGTTACTAATGGCAGATTGCTCAGTGAAGAAGCCGTTGACATACCATCTAGTGTCTTAGTCAAAGTAGACAAGTTAATTTTTCTAGTGTATTTTGTAGTTCTTGATTATGATGTGGACCTAGAGGTACCTATCACTTAAGGATAACCATTCCTTAATATGGGTCGAGCACTTGTTGATGTGGAGCATGGTGAGCTCCAATTTAGAGTCAGAGAAGATTTGGTGAAGTTGAATACGGGAACATCTACAAATCAACCTGATGAGTGTAAAGTTTTGTCCATGATTAATACGTGGATGAGTTGGTGATGGATCCTCCGGAGGAAGAAGTTCCACCCAACAAAGGGTAATCTTAAGGTACTAGCGTCGTGCTGCGATGTTTAGTCAAGCGTTTCTTGGGAGGCAACCCAAGTGTTTTAAAAATATCTTTTTACTCCAGTCTTTTTTGTTTGTGGTGTGTTTGCAGGGGGGTGCAAAAAGATGCTATGCAAAAAAGTTGAAAAATTAAGTATCTTGTTCATTGGTGCCAACATCCGATACGCCGGTTGAAAATGGTACAACCCCAGTAAAATGCAGGTTCCCATCAGATAACTAGACGAATTTTTGGAGCATACGCTTGACCAACGAACCACCAGTTGAGAATTGTACAACGTTGTCAAAGTGTTAGTGCTAGTCAGTGAACTGACAAGAATTCTTTAGCATTTGTATTGAATAGACATCTTGTCGGTATTGATTGGCCGGTCGAATGAAACTCAAGTAAATGTGAAAAGTGTTTCAATTTATACTCTTGAAGAAATAAAGGACCGGATTTTAACCGCCTTTTCCCAAAACCCAAAATCCCAAAACCCTTTGCTATTTTCAACACCCATTCATCCCCCACAACTCCATTTCCCACATTCATCACCTCCATTCACTATCAAACCCCCAATTTCCTCTTCTCATTTCTACTTAAATCCCCATTTTCTCTTCTCCCTTGTCACTCTAAACCCTCTTTTCTCTCAAATTTGAAAATCTTTTTTGGTGAAGTTCTTGAATGGGAAAATGAAATACTCCATTGTAGCTCTTTGATTTCTCTCCTCACTCTTTGAAATACATAATATGTTACCCTATTTTTGTGATTTTAAACTTCATACTGTGACAATGTGGTAATGATTTCATGATATAGTTTATTTTTATTCAAAACCCATTTGTTGAAATTGAAATCGATGCTATATAAAGGATTCTTATGCTTTGAAATTGCTAGATTTAATGTGAATATACTTGAGAAGGATAAATAGCATGTGAAATTTTGTGTAGTTGGCTTAAAATTTCAGTTCGGGGTGAATTCTAAGTAACCCATTTGTGTTTACGTACACTACGAAGTTGGCCTGTGTAGATTGGTTGACATCTTTCTTAAAGGTAAATTCATCATGATGTAAATACTTGTATTTTGGACAGGAATTTGTGAATGGGTAGCATGTCTTCTCTTTTTTTGAACTGAAGTGAGTAATCTTTATCTATTGGCGAGGAAGAAATTGCGAATGAGAGTGCTTAATTGCAAGAATTTCCAACTTGTATGCTTGATGATTCCCAATAATAGACGGGGTGATGTCCTTCTTAAGGGAAATTGTTAATGTTTGTTTGAAATTACCAAGAGAATCCTTTGGGGAAGTCTCGATACCCTTTGGAAATGAGATGTGAATTTTTGAATTAAAATTGGAACATTTTTGGTTAAAGTGGCGCTTTTGAAGTAGTGATGCTTCACAATGGTTGCCCTACATTTTGCTGGTGCAACACCAGTCAAGTGTGGAATTTCAAAATTCCCATGCCCTCAACTGGCGTTTCACTTACAAGCCGCATTCCTCAATTGGCAAGACACTGATGTAACACCGGTTCACCCAGTTCTCTACCAATTTTGTCTTTGCAGAAGACGTTTTCTCTAGTATCGTACAATCTCACATCTATGAGTCTCCCGTCAAATGCCTATCTCATTGTTATCCTAAAATGCTTAATTATTCTTGCATTTATTTTATTTTTATTTTATAACTTCTTTTAGTTTCTTTTTCCTCTTCTAAATTCAAAAAATCCAATTATATATAGAGATCGTTTTGTCTCACAAATTTTCTTGCAGAAAATGAATTCTAAAGGGGCCAATAAAGTAAGAAAAGTCGCAAGCCCTCTTCTTCCAATGATAAGGGCATAGAAAAGGCTCCCCAAATAGAGTTAATGAGGTGGAGCTAATCCGATTTGTAGTTTAGGGAATGAAGAAGAGATAAACCCTCTCCAAAACCAACAAAACCTTAATACCAGAGAAAAGGTTCAACCTAGCTTAGGTAGGAGAGGAATTTCCTAATAATGTACAAAAAAATTCCACCAGAAATTGGGTGCAAGGGTGCCCCTTGCAGATGCCTCAATGAGTCTTTCTCAGAGTTAGTCATGGAATATTATGCCTCATATCAAGCAAGGCAGGATTCAATGGGTCTTCATGGGCCAGTGGTAAATTTTTTAAACCTGCCTTGGGTTCTTGTGAGGGGTGTGAAGGTAGACATGACACTAGAGGAGAGCAACTCACTCTTATGGGATAAAAGATAATGAAAGGCTCTGCGTATGCTGAGAAAATCGCAAGAAAGGGTATCCAACTCTTATGGGTTCCTAATACTATTAATGTGAGCCAGCCAACCTTGAAACCATGGGAGGCGAGATTTCTCGCCATAATTTGAAGTTTGAAGACAAACTTTTGCCTAAATTTGTGTGTGCTTGGATCATGCCTTCCAAAAGTTATCAACGAGTCCACGATGAAGCTGCCATATTCAATGCCTTATTGAAAATGGGTGGCATTGTAAACTATGGGGATACTGTTGCAGTTTAAATACAAAGAAACGCTCGAAAAAAGCTCTCTCTATGCCCTTCCAAGTCCTAATCACTTAATGGTGTTGATGTAATTTTCTTTTGATGTTTCTTCCCCGCTATTGGGATGATTGATGTGGATCAAAGAAGAGATGCGGAAGCACCAACCATCAAAAAGTGCAAATTGCAAAATTTAGGAAACCAACCTTCTATCAACGAGGCTCCAAATGTCCCAACTCTCGAAGAGTAGGGACATGCCTCAATAAGAGAGCACACTACATCGAGAGGATCATCCTCATAACCCCAACCCAATCATAACACTTGAGACGCACTAATGGAAGTAACTTACTCAAACGACCACCAACTAAAAAAACTTGCACACTCTTTTCTTGAAATGCTTGTAATGTATGGTGTACAAAACCTACGCAAATGGGTTGATGTTGTGTCACCCCGCCGTTTGAACGTTTTAATTAACTCGTACCTTTGAAATTAAAACTAAGACTACCTACCATATTAGGAAGGATGTTATATGAGTAATTTTGAGTGCACAAAGTTTGTATGTTAAGTTTTAAAATCAAGGAAGTTGCAAAATAAAAGTCGGCTGAAGTTATTGTAAATGTCGAATAAGGAATTCTCTGTAATTTAGGATCAGATGTCTCAACAATTCTCTATAATTTAGGATCCGATGTCTCAACAATTTTATCCTAATATATAATAAGTTATAATACCCATGACCTTCGAAATCTGAGGTCTACAAGTCTAGTTTCCAACGCACTAAATTGTTCATCCATACAACTTCATAATTGAGAGATATGCACGTTTTCGTGAGACTTCACAAGTAGACACATCGAAGTGGGTCCCAGCCCCTATGTCGGTTATTCATTAAAGACACCCATCTCCTTCGTTTTATTCGTTAGAACTGATCAAAGAACTCAGAAAAATCATAACTTAAGCTATTAAATCCTCCATGGGTGTTGATTCTTTCAACTCAGAAGTTTAACCGAAGTAGCTCTACGTCACGAGTTCCTAGTGGTTGTATAATTTCTTGTCGGTTTATGCTCGGGTTGTCGTTGCTGCAAGGAGGAAGAATCTCAATATTATTATTTCAGTCATTTTGGTTGAGGTAATCTTATTTTTACAACTCTCCTTCGTAATTCCATGTCCTAGTATAATTTTTACAGATTTTTGAGCCACGTGGTGGTGTTTTCGATATTATGACTGTGGGCAGCCCCCTTGTCTTATTTGGTTTCGCTATTATTGTTATTTATTGATTGTGTTAAGGTGCTAAAAGGTTATTGGGGGTTATTTTTATTCTTATTAGAGTCGCGTACGATGGATTTTGGATTTAACAACGTGAAGTACGCCTAGTTATGTTGCCTTAGGAGCTTGTCGCTCCTTTGAAATGTTGCTGGAATGTTTTCAATGGATTTAGCTGATGATTATTATTGTTTATGGACTCATTTTATTGTTTGGACTTGGCTTGTCACGAGTGTGGAAATAGCGCCTTATTGATTAGTCATGGCTCGTTCTTTAAACGTTGTTGATGTTTGTGTTCTTGCATTACTTTTGGTTTGACAAACATAATAGAGACACCTTTTGGGATTTGGTTGAAACGTATGTTAAGGCTACAATTTCTCTTCTGGCATGATCCTAATGACCTAAGCTTGTTATGGACGGTGTATTATCATTATCTACATTACATCCTTATCCTATTGAGTTGGATAAGACCATATGACATAATGTCTATCGACAACACTTTACTTCTTGCTTAGTGGCCTAGAAAAGCATGTTATGATTATATTTTGACTAATTATGATTACTTGTTATTGTTTTGATCTTTTATCATCTGGCTGCGGTGTATGAGCTTTTTTTGGCCTCAGCAAACACTGACATTGCATGGTTCTTAAGCATACATATTGATTCTTTTACCGAGCGTACGGGTTGGGTAGACCGAGCCTATGGGCCAGGTAGAATGAGCCTACTAGCCAGGTAGATCATCCCTACTGGTCGGGTAGGCTATACATACGGGGAAATATATATGTATTGTACTACAGAGCCTCAGATTTGTGTTGATTTATGGCAGACCTACAAGTCAACATATATGTATTGTACCACAGAGCCTCAGATTTGCATTCATTTATGGCACATGTACATTTAGACAGTTCAAATCAGATTATCATTGGCATCTAGGTAACGGGGATAATATGGGTATTGAGTGACTGTTTGCTCCCGTTAAGACCTATAGGGTTGTGTGTTGTTTTTACCTACAAGACCTATGCTAGAAAAATCAGGTTACTACTTGTTACATACTTATATTTTCATGTTATAGGGAGATAAGGTATTGTACTTCGGTTTCACCCTTGCCTTTTTCATTCAGTACTTATACTTCAGTTTCAACTTTAAGTTTACCTTACATGCTTGGTACATTATTTTGTACTGACACACCTTGCCAGGGGGTGCTGCATTCATGCCTTCAGATCCTAAGCAACGACAAGATACACCTGTCGAGTAGCATAGCCGCCTATCCAGCATATTGGTTGACTCCTTTCTCCCAAGGGTTGCCAGAGTCCCAGAGGTTTGCTTGTTTTGCTTTTTGAAGATTTTGGGTAGGTCGGGGCCCTGTCTTGTCCAAGTGTTATATTCATAGAGGCTTGTTTACTACTGTGTTGGGTTGTATAGTCATATTTTTGGACATGTTGGCCTTGCTTTCTAGTTGGCTGATGTTTGATTGCTTGTTGACATATTGTTTATATATATACCTATTTTCAGTTTCTGTATAGAGATCATGATGGCTTTGATGACCCACATAACGTTTATGCTTTTCTAGATACCATGGTGGCCTCGACGGCCCAAACAGGCTTCTATCCTAGCTAGTTATTGGTTTATATGAACGGTTGGGAGTAGCTGTTTTATTTGTAGAGCTACTGATAGGGGCATTGCTGGCCGATGACTTATTTTTAAGCCGAGATCTACTTGTTTGTTTTTATGACTGTGTGGGGTTGCCATGCACCATTAGCAAGTTGTTCAGCAGGGTTGGCTCAAACCTATGTTTTGGCGTCAGCTGCTTGTTGCACCTCTCGAGTTTGGGATGTGACAAACTTGGTATCAGAAAAACGTCGTATCCTAGGGATTATGCAAGCCGTGTGAAGTAGAGTCTTGCTTATATATGTGTTTTGCACCAAATTCTACAAGCAGGAAGTTACCGACATCATTTATAAAAGTTACAATTCTTTCGTTCAGAACGTGATATATAGCTGAGTTTAAGTTTTTTGGATTATAATTGTTATTGATCCTGCACTATAGATGCTCTTAATAATTAATTAGACATATCGTAGATTCAGGACTTTACATAAAATATAGATAGGTTGTGACATCAGTGATATACGACTTAGAGGGTTAAGTTAGATTCCCAAAAAAAGAATAGGCCCACTGGTTTCAAATAGAAGCTCAAGGGGGTCTTAAAATTGGTGTTTAAAGAGACCACCAAGTTCACGACCACAACAATCCCAAGATACCATGTTAGATCACCAGTGGCAGACGGGTTCAAGTGAAATCTCATGAGCGTCTTACTCACAGTAGTACTTCCATTGAAAGTAGTCAAAGTCAATTCTAATACATTTTGATATTTATGGTAAATCGCATATTGACAAATGTCCTCGAGACTCCACAACATTCTTTTTTTATTGACCAGAGGGTCATGTACATAGATATTGCCCAATAGAGAACCGACAAGGTATAGGATAGAAGGTCAGATCAGTAGTAGGATCATCAACTTCAGTAAATTCTGTGGAGAGAGGGGCACAAACTTCATCATGTGGAGGATGAGGTTGAGGGGGAGTATCTAGGTCTAGTGTTGGCTAGAATCGTACTTATGCATTGATGGGTTGACAAGACTTAGAATCTTCCCATATGTAGTGGAAGAAGAGGTATTTCGAGAGTAGAATGGTAATACAGTAAGCCAAAGGGTACATTTATTTTTATATATTCAAGCGAACAAATTGATTGCTAAAGGCCACATTTATCATATTGTTAGGGTTTTTGATGTAGATCTAGATCTGTCGACCTTACCGTCTATTCCAATGGTTGGTCAATTTGTATATTTCTTTCCAAATGATCTCCTTGGTATTCCTCCAGAACAGGAGATTATGTTTTTCTACTGAGACCTTACTAGTTTTCCAACCAATATCAATTCCTCCTTATAGAATGACACTTGAAGAATTGAAGGAATTAAAGGAGCAACTAAAAGACCTGTTAGATAAGGGCTTCATTAGGCTTAGTGTGTCACTGTGGGGGTGCCCCTATATTGTTTGTACAAAAGAAAGATGGGTCATTGTGCATGTTTATAGACTACCGATAACTCAATAAGGTTACTATAAAGAACAAACACCCGCTGTCAATGATTGATGATTTGTTTGACTAACTACAAGGTGCCTAATATTTCTTAAAGATTTATTTATGTTTAGGGTACCATCAGGTGCGGGTTCGAGAGAGTGATATTCCAAAGACAGCCTTTAAGACCCGATATGGCCATTTTGAGTTTCTTGTGATGTCTTTCGATTGACAAATGCGCCAACAATATTTATAGACCTGATGAACAACATATTTAGGCCATTATTAGACTCGTCCGTGATTGTGTTTATTGATGATATGCTCATACATTCATGATTACATTCAGAGAAAAGAGACAATCTCCGAGCGGTTCTTCAGGTACTCCGAGGTCAAAAGTTGTATGCTAAGCTTTTGAAGTTTGAGCTCTGGTTGCATTCATTGGCCTTCTTAGGCCATATTGTATCAGACTCTTTTATAGGGGTTTAATTGTAGAAGAATGAGGCCGTAATGACTTGGACTAGATGCATGATCCCAATGGAGGTTCATAGATTTTTGGGGTTTGTAGGCTAATATAGGAGGTTCCTAGTGGGATTACGTTCACTTTCAACACCGTTGACTAAGCTACTAACCCCTAAAGAAGCTAAGTTCCAATGGACCACAACATGTGAACCAAGACTTCAAGAGCTAAAAGATAGATTCACTTCAACCCTATTTTTGACTTTGCCAGAGGGTCTAGAAGGCTATGCAGTGTATTTGAATGCTTCAGGCAACGGGTTGGGTTGTGTTCTAATGCAACATGGTAAGGTAATTACTTATGCTTCTAGATACCTAAAGAAGAAAGAGAAAAGCTAACTAATCCATTATTTAGAGTTGGCCGTATTTATTCATTCCTTGATGATTTGTAGGCATTACTTATACGGCGTGCATATATATGTCTATCCATATCATAAAATTCTCCAGTACATTTTCAGGCAAAATGAGTTGAATCTACAACAATGTCAATGACTCGACTTGGAAAAAAAAGATTATGATGTGGGCAATCATCAACATCCAAGGAAGGTGAATGTAGTAGTTGATTCCCTAAGTCATAGGTCTATGTGCAGCTTATCGTATTTGTGAGTGGAGAAGCGGTAGATATCCTAAGAACCTCATCGACTAGCTAACTTGGGGGTGATTTTGTTAGATTTTGATGAAGAGGTCACAATTTGAGGCATAACCATATCATCTCTAGTTGTGGAGGTGACGGCAGAAAAAATAAGCATCCCATCTTTGAGAAGCTTAGGGGAAAGGTTAAGCAACATGACTCTTTAGCCTTCAATATAGCAGAAGATGAAATCCTTAGATATGGACATCGATTGCATGTTCCAGATAATAAAGGTCTTCGACGGTAGATTATGGTAGAAGCACACTATTCTTGATATTATATTCACCCAAGTTGTACAAAGATGTATTATGATAATAAAAAGAGTTACTGGTGGCTTGGGGGTGAAGAAAGATATTATTGAGTTCATAGAACAATGTCTTAATTGTCAGTAGGTGAAGGTCGAGAACCAGAAACCAATGGGCTTACTTAAGAGATATCCATTCTATTTTGGAACTGGCAAGAAAGAAATATGAACTTTGTTACAGGTTTGCCATGCTCGCGTTGGAAATTTTATTCTATTTGGGTAATCATTGACAGACTGATAAAATCATCCCATTTCTTGCTGGTCAGGACCACATTTTCAGCTGAGGATTATGCAGGGCTATATATTAGAGAGATTGTAAATTTCATGGTGTTCCTATATCGATTAGTTCATACAGAGCGCCACAATCAAAAACATATTTCTAGAAATCTTTATAGAATGGTCTGGGGACACAGGTAAACCTTAACACCACATCTCATCTCAAACTGATTGCCAAGCTGAGCATACTATGCATATGCTCGAGGATATGTTACGGGCGTGTGTGTTATATTTCAAAAGAAATTTTGATGATAATTTTCCACTTATCGAGTTTTCTTATAATAATAGCTATCATTCTATCATCGGTATGGCGCCTTATGAGGATTTATATGGAAGGAAATATAGATCCCCTCTAGGTTAGTTTGAGGTTAGAGAAGCAGGATTGTTTGGACCAAACTTAGTGCAATAGACTGTGGAGTAGGTTATGTTAATAAGAGAGTTCTTGTTTACAGCTCAAAACCATCAAAAATCATACGCGGATGTTAGGCGGCAAGACTTAGAGTTTGATGTTGATGATTGGGTCTTCCTAAAAATTTTGCCTATGAAGGGGCTTATGATATTTTGAAAAAAGGGAAAGTTGAGCCCTTGTTACATCGAGCCTTATATGCCCATTTTCCTATGACCAAGACTTACCTAAAGAGTTAGAGGCAGTACACCCATTTTTCATGTTTCTATGTTAGAAGAGTGTATTGTAGATCAAACACATATAGTGCCGACAATAAATGTTCAGAGGAGCTATGTTATAAAAAAAGTCCTTATTACCATAGTTGATCTCTAAATAATAAGATTGTGAAAAAAGGATATAGCTTCTGTAAAAGTGTTGTAGAGGTGTCGTAATGTTGAAGAGCTTACGTGGGAAGATAAGGAGGACATGAATTCCAAATATCCAATATTCTTCGTTCCTTCAAATAAATAGACTAGCATTTGAGTACATGAGGTATGTTACTTATCTGCTATATGAGTTCGTGTATTGTTTCCTATGATGCTGCAAATATAATCATCATTCAAGGACGAATGTCCATAAGAGGGGATGGATGTGATACCCCACCCGTTTAAACATTGGAATCAACTCATAATTTTGGATCAAGAATAAGACTACCTACCATATTAGGAAGGATGTTATATGAGTTATTGTGAGTGCATAAAGTTGTTATGTTATGTTTTAAATTCAAGGAAGTTGTGAAATAAAATTCAGCAGAAGTTATTTTAAATGTCGTTAAGGAATTCTCTGTAATTTAGGGTCAGATGTCTTAGCAATTTTCTCCTAATATATAAAAATTTAGAATACCCACGACATATCAAATTGAAGTTCTATGATCCTAGTTTCCAACATACTAAGACGTTCATCCTTACAACTTTAGAATTGAGAGATATGCATGTTTTCGTGAGACTGCGTAAGAAGATACCTCGAAGTGGGTCCCACTGCCCCTAAGTCGGTTATTCCTTAAATACACCCATCTCCTTCATTTTTTTCATTAGAATTGATCTAAAACCCAGAAAAATCATAACTCAAGTTACTAAATCTTCCATGGGTGTTAATTCTTTCAACTTAGAAGTTTCACGGAAGTTTCTCTACGTCGCGAGTTCATAGTTGTGATATAACTTTCTTGTCGATTTGTACTCCAGTTGTTGTTTCTGCAAGGAAGTAGAATCTTAGTATTATTAATTAATACGTTTTACTTGAGGTAATCTTATTTTGAGCCACGTGGTGGTATTTTCCATATTGTGGCTCTAGGAAGACCCTTTGTCTTAATTGGTTTCGCTGTTATTGTTGTTTATTGATTGTGTTAAGGTGCTGGAGGTTATTGGGGGTTTGGTTGATTCTTATTAGAGTTGCGTGCGATGGTTGTTAGATTTAACGGTATGAAGTACGCCTAGTTATGTTGCCACGGGAGCTTGTTGCTCCTTTGAAATGTTGTTAGAATGTCTTCAATGGATTTAGTTGTTGATTATTGTTGTTTATGGACTCATTTTATTGTTTGGACTTGGCTTGTCAAGAGTTTGGAAATAGTGCCTTATTGATTAGTCATGGCTCATTCTTGTTGTGTTCTTGGAGCACTTTGGGTTGGACAAGCTTAATTAATAGATACACCTTTTGGGCTTTGATTGAAAGGTATGTTAAAGCTATTATTTCTCTTTTGGCATGACCCTAATGGCCTAAGCATGTGATGACTTATGTAATATCATTATCTACCTTACG
This sequence comes from Solanum etuberosum, assembly GCA_029582245.1. Lineage (NCBI taxonomy): Eukaryota > Viridiplantae > Streptophyta > Magnoliopsida > Solanales > Solanaceae > Solanum > Solanum etuberosum. The sequence goes on along the minus strand of JAJONR010004061.1, from coordinate 18,166 downwards.
ACCATATCCTATTGAATTGGCTACGACCATATGATATAATGTCTATTGGAAACACTCAACTTCTTGCTTAGTATTATAGAAAAAAAAATGTTATTATTATGTTTTGAGTAATTATGATTACTTGTTATTGTTATGATGTTTTATCATATGGGTGACACCTATGAGCTTGTTTTGGCCTCAGCAGACACTGACGCTGCAGGGTTCTTGAGCATACATATTGATTCTTTTACCGAGCCTACGGGTGGGGTAGACAGATCCTACGGGCCGGGTGGACTGAGCGTACAAGCAGGGTAAACTAAGCCTATAAGCTGGGTAGACCGAGCCTATGGGCCTGGTAGGCCGTGCCTACGGGCCGGGTAGGCTATTCCTACAGGGCAACATATATGTATTGGACTACAGAGCCTCAGATTTTGTTTGATTCATGGCACATCCACGGGGCACCATATGTATTGTATGTCACGACCTAAGCTATCCCCTAGGCGTAACATGGAGTATAGGACCCCGAGAGACCCCATACATGCTACTTAGCATTCATAGAATAAGGAATAGAAATCAAGAGATTTAACAGACAGTTTCAATGTATCAAAGTTTTATAAAGCAAAGCAAAAATTCTAACATCGTCTCAAAGCCATTTAGAACATAAGAATGAATTTTGGCCTAGCCCATACATCATTTCCAAAACGGAAAATAAGGAAAAACTGAAAACAATAAAGTTCCGGTCCTTGAAGCATGAGGACTCACCAAAGCTTGAAATCTCGTCAACAAACTCTAGCCACAAAACTGGGAACCCTGACTGTCAAACCCTACATTTGGGGAAATATAGGTAAGAGTATGCGTTACAATAAAATATGTACCAAGTATGATAGCCATGCATAAAAACATTTGAAAACATACTTAAAAGAGATACCTTCATGAAATACAATGACCAAGCTAAAATATGAGATATGAGGGTTAGAAAACATGAGTCATAAAACATGGTCAATGCACACAATCATCATCATAAAAATGTATGAGATACTTCCTTTAAGTAACCTTGGTTTATCATAACTTTCTTGTGGGAAGTAGCCTTAACCGACTTTTAAGACCATGTGAGCTAGTAACATGGAATTTGTTGTCTCCCACACCGAAAAGGGGTGTCCTACCTGCCAAGGTAAGAACCATGAACTTCTAGCTATTGTTGATCCACTAGCTAATGTCTATCTAGACAATCCTATGTTGGCTCATTGTTTATGGGACATGGGTAATCGACACTTGTCCACTCGGTGCTAAGCTTAACTTCCACGGAATAGTTCTTAATCATATTCATCTTAGCTCTTAAAGGAACATGGGTAATCACCTCTTGTCCTTACATAATGTGACATGGGTAATCGCCTCTTGTCATTCAATTAGAGAGAATGGGTTTTAGAATAGCTCCTTAACATTTGGTTCACTTTAGGTGAGAAAGCCTTTCAACCTTAAGAACCCTTATTGTGTGAGAATGCCCTTTCACAAATCATGCTTTCATGTGTATATGAGAAATCCTTTCAACAACACACCAACAATAATATCATTGATACTTCAATCTTAAAGCATCCTTAAAACATTTATATAAATTTCATGAGAACATGCTTGATTTCATAAACTATTCTTTAAATATCCAAAACCCACATTATATAATCATAACTTGGAAAACATGAGAATTACATGGGTTCATGGGAGATCATAATAAAACATGAAATTAGCTTAATTAATGCATAAAATATCATAAATCAATTAATTAAATCCATAATTTAGAGAACCCATAACATAGAAGAAAAACCCTAACTCAATTGGGGATTTCTATCTTTGAAAATTAGAGAATTTAGGAACTCCATGAATGGAAGGAATCCATCGATGAAAACTATCATACTTCAATGCCAATTGCTTAGCTTCAATGGAGGAATTGGAGACTTGACATAGAACCCTAGGTTGAACCCTTTTTCTTCAAGCTTTATAGAGAGAAATATTTTGAGAGGAAGACTTCTTCTTCTTTTGTAAATTTGGGAGAATGAATTGAATGGGTTAATTTTTGGTTTAAACTCACTTATATAGGGGTTCTAGGTAAGGGCAAAATGACGTAGTATCAAGATAAAATAATTAGGAAAAGACCCAACTAACCTTGACTTACAGCTGACGCGAGCCCCCAGATAGAGGGCTTCACTAACCGTCTAGGGGTCCACAAGCCGTATGGGCAGTCGTGGTCCCTAGACCAGTGGCTAGGAAATTCCTCACCCTCCACACACCCACCTTCACAGGCCATCTAGCCCTTCACGACCCGTCTAGGGGCTCGTGGGAGGAGGCTGGACTTGAGGTGGATTTTGCCTTCCCTCCACGACCACCACTACGGGGCGTGAGGCTCTCCATTAACCTTCTGAGGGCTCGTGGGAGGGGAGCACCTCTTGACCACACACTGGAAGGTAGCCATGAGCACTACCACGAGCTGTGGTGCCCTTCACGACCCGTGAAGGGCTTCATGAAGGGTGCCATGGCTCAGTTATGGGCTGGTGACCTCCCATTTTGCTCCATTTCTAGACTTCTAAATTCCTAGGTGTTACATTGTACCACAAAGCCTTAGACTTGCGTTGAGTCATCCCAAATGTATATTCAGAAAATTTAGATCAAATTATCATTGGGATCCAAGTAAGGGGCTAAAATTGGTATTTAGCGATTGTTTGTGCTCGTTAGGACCTATAGGGATTGTGTGTTGTTTGTACCTGTTGGGCTTATGGAGGCCAAGTCTGGCTATTGCTTGTTACGTGCTTATATATTCATGTTATAGGGAGCTAAGGTATTGTACTTTGGTTTCACCCTTGCCCTTTTCATTCAATACTTATACTTTAGTTTTAGCTTTTTCAGTGTACCAAACATGCCGAGGTCATTATTTTGTACTGACGTACCTTCCCTATAGGCACTACATTCATGCTTGCAGGTCCTAAGCGACAACAAGAGGTTTGCTTCTTTTGCCTTTTGAAGCTCTTGGGTAGGCCGGGCCCATGTCCCGTCTAAGTGTTATATTTGTAGAGGCTTGTAGACTAGTGTTGGGTTGTATAGTCACGTTTTTGGCCTTGTTGGCCTTGCTTTCTAGTTGGCTGATGTTTCATAGTTTTTTGACATATTGTTTATATATGTATCAATTTTCAGTTTTTGTATAGAGATCATGGTGGAATTGATGACCCAAAGAGCATTTATGCTTTTCTAGATACCACGGTGGCCTTAACCTCCCAAACATGCTTTTGTGCTAGCTGCTTATTTATTTATATAAAATGTTGGGAGTAGCTGTTTTCTTTGTAGAGCGACTGATAGGGGCCTTGCTGGCCAATGGCTTATTTTTAAGCTGAGATATACTTCTTTGTTTTCTTGACTGTGTGTGGATGCCATGCGTCATTAGCAAGTGGTTTAGCAGGGTCGGCTCAGACCTATGTTTTTGCATCAGGTGCCAATTACACCCCTCGAGTTTGGGGCGTGACAAATGTGGTAAAAATGGAAATTACTACTTTTCGGACTACAATGAGAAATATGTAAGCGAAGGCTCCTATGGGGGAAATCAATTTTTCAATGATGGCAGAAGTAATGAGAGCTCCAAAGAACACCCTTAGTTAGATAGATGCATTGATGAGTAGTATGCAGATCTCGAACGAGAGTAATGATGAGGAAGATGGTTATAGTATGCTTGTTTCTCTTTTTTCAGTCCTTCTTCCGTTTACTTGATTGTAGGAGACTTGGTGGAGAGTATAAAAGAATTTGTTAGCTTTATTCATTATGACTAGTGTATATAATTTTTCAAGTTTTAGATGAAGGGATTGTAGAAACTAAAGGGAAAAACAATCACCAAGCTACAAAAGCAAGTGATGATATTTATAAATTATAAAGGGCATCACAGTAGAAGACCATCTGAAACATACAGAAAAAAGAGAATTTGACAAGCTTGCCAAAATTCTTCCAGTCAAACTAAGACACTTAAATTAGGAAGGCCGGTGGTGTGTGTATATATATATATTCAGAGGATAAATATTTCTTTGAAGTATGAAAATAAATTATTAATCAATGGAACTCACCTCAATATTTACTTATCGAATCTCCTGCTATTCCTCAATAGCTCAGTGATAGGTCGATCAATTGTTAACTGATTAGTCATAGGTTCGAATCATATATGGCACAAGGTGTTGTCTAGTACAGAGAGATGGGTGAGGCATCAAACAACAATTCGAGTTGGCAATGGCACAAACAGACTGCATTGTGTATTGTATGAGTTCTCTATTATTGCATTATTAATCTATTAATTAATGGTAAGTAAACAACAATTAGTGCGTTATTAATAAATAATATTTCTTCATTCCGATTGATAATTGCTTTAGAAAAAGCAACATCAACTTTATCCTTGTCTTTGAGAATAATGTCTTATTCCATGATATATTAAAAAAAGACCGACTTGTGCAGTAATTTTCTTTAAACAAAAGGAAATTGATATCAAATGTGTAACACTCCGTAAACTAGTAGGCTAAACTAGGGTTTAGTGTGAGGGTTCAAGCCAAGGAAGAGGGCAAGGGCGAAGGGAAAGGGGCCAAGGCTGCCCAACCTTCCCCCAAGCACTGCCCCACCTTCATGACCACCACCACGGCCAGTGGTGAGTACCATGGCCCGTGGTGTGGTCCATGGTGGCTATGCAGTAGCTCCCCAAGGGGCTGCCCAAGTTGGCTCACCTTCACGAGCCACTTCACGGCCAGTGGTGAAGACCACAGCTCGTGGGAAGGCTCGTGGTGATGCCTTCAACTCTTAGAGGCCAAAGAAAGGTGGCCTAGCCACTGGTATATGACCACGAGCAGGACCACGGCCAGTGGTGAGGACCACGGCTCGTGGTGCCTCTCGTGAAGCCTGGACAGTGGGCTGCCAAGGGAGGCTATTTTGGGACTTTTCAGTTTGAGTTAGATTTAAGTGAGGTCATTTTGCCTAAGCCTAGTACACCTATATAAGTGATTTTAACCCTTTAAACTCACCATTCCAAACATTATTTCCAAACTCCCAAAAGAATCCCAAAGTTCTTCCTCTCAAATACTTCTCTCTCTAGAAGTTGAAGAAGAAGATAGAGTTTGAAGCTACGATCAAGGTCAAGCCTCCAATCCTCTAGCATTTGTGGGCTTTGTGATCAAGGTATGATAACTTTTAATCCATGGAATTTCCTAGTTTTTCCAACTTGTGAAGATGAAATCCCAAATTTTAGTTAGGGTTTCTTCCAATGTTGTGCGTATTGATGAATGTTGATCCAACTGAGTGGATAATGGTTGTTTATGATTGAATTGTTAGTAAATCATATGTTTAGGATGAAATTACATGTACCCAGGCCTAACCCATGTCTAGAAAGATGAAATTGAAGTAAGTGAGTTTTGTGCCATGAAAGAGGAAATTGAGGATTTAGAGATAATCTTCTAGGATTGATGATATGTATTGTAGATTACTTAAGAGTAAATCATATAGACATGAATTGAATGAGATTAAAGTATACATGATGAATTATAATTAGTAGTGCTTGAGATTGAGCCTATATGATGATATATGATTAGAATTGCTTAAGAGTGAAGCATGTGATTATAATGTCTTGAGATCTAGGAATATGTGATGATTATGAGAAGTATTGCTTTTAGAGTAAGGCATGTAGTTATGAATGTTGATTGCTAGGGCTTTGAGAGTAAAGCTAATATGATGAATTATGATTGTTAGGGCTTTGAGAGTGAAGCTTATATGATAATAGTAGACTATTAGATAGAATTGTTGTGGAAAGACTTTACCCACATGATCTACCTTATGAATGTATGAATGTGAAAGTTTTTCTCACATTGAATGATTCTAGGTTGAAAGGTTTGCTTACCTAAAATGAATCAAAGCATGTTTAACTATGATAGCTTGAAGTTGTGATATGAGATCCCTTCATGAATGAGCTTGACTTGGTAAGACAAGACCATGCATGGTATCTTGAGTAGTAGACCTCATGGATAGCCTTGAATTTAGAAATCTTACCCTTCCAAAGGTTAGCTTGGACTAGCATAATAGAAGGCTTGATGATAGCATGACTTGGTAAGGCCAAACCATTTCATTGGTAGCTTGGATTGAGCAATAGTACCCTTAGATGAGTAGCTTGGACTTGCATGAGAGGATGCCTTCCATGATAGCTTGGTATAGCATAATTAGGTGTTTTTCCTTGATAGCCTTAAATTGGTAAATCATAACCATTCATGAGTAATGTTTTGTATTGGACTAGTAAAGAAGTACTCTTCCATGAATAGTAGAAATAGCTAAAGACGGACTAGTTCCTAATCAAAGTAGCATGTTTATGATGAATTAAGGTTACTTCAAGGAAGTATCGTAAGTATGTCTTAATATGATATTTGCTTGTATGATGTATGATTAGCTTGGATTGTTGCTAGAGTTGCATTCCTTGATATGTATGACTAGAGGTGGATTACCCAAGTCCTAGCTCAGGATAAGTTGAGGTTACTTGAGAAGTGTTCCTCTTACATTATGATGATCCATGTGTATTGATTATGCCTATGACTTATGTTGCTATCTCATATTCTTACGGCTTATGTCTTATGTTGACTAATGCTTATGTTATGACTATGTTGATGATTTATGCTAGCTACCATATTTAATACATTTTGAACTAACACATACTCTTGCCTACATTCTTATCAAATGTAGGTCCGGCGATATTGACTTCCATCCCCGTGATTAGGATCTTAGTAGAAGCAAGGATTGAAGTTTTGGTGAGTCCTCATTGTATCCGAGGAGATAGACACCATGTTATTATACCTTTCATTTTATGTTTAGAACTATTGTATGGGCTGCGTCCCAAAGATATTCATGTTTTAAATGGTTTGAGACAAAGTGTAATAGACTTCCACTCGTTTTATAAAAGTCTTTGATGTTATTGAAATATTTTAATTCCTGCTCATTTCTATTATCCTATGTTATGAAAGCTAAGTGGCTTATATGAGGCCTCTCGGGGTCTTGTATGCCATGTTACGTCTAGGGTGCACCCCTGGGTCGTGACAAATTGGTAATCAGAGCACAAGGTTTAGAATGGTTCTAGGATGTCTCAAAACCACATCTAGTAGAGTCTTGTTCATAAGTGTGAAGCGCGCCACATTTATGAATGAGAAGCTATTAGATGATTAGGAAATCTCACTTATTCATTACTATAAGTCGTGTGATAGAGTTTACCTCTATAAGGTCTTTCTCCTAATTCTTACCCGATGGTCTTCAGGATATGGCTACTACAAGGGCTAATGCTAGAAGGAATGAAGAAGGCAATGTGGATCAAGAAGCTCCTCCACAAGCTTCAAAAGCTCCGGTTGACCCTATGGCTTAGAATGTGACTAATGCAGAGTTTAGGACGACTTTTCAAGTGTTGGCTCAAGCCGTGATGGCCCAAGCCAATAGGGAGGTTGTAGTTCCCGTGAACCCAAATGTGGGTACGGTGGCTTCTAGTATGCTCCATCTATAGTGGCCGACTCTAGGTCGAGAATGAGTAAGTTTATGTCGGGTGTGTCCGATTTGGTAGTGAAAGAATGTCGTACGACTATGCTTGTTCATGATATGGATATTTCTCGTCTGATGACTCATGCCCAACAAATTGAAGAGGGGAAACTAAAAGGGAGGTCTAGGGATAAAAAGAGGTCTAGAATGGATGATGATAAGTTCTTCTATGATAGGTCCGATGGACATGGTCGTTCTAGGAATCGACAAAGGTTTTCCGGACAAGGTTCTTCCAATGCTCCTAAGTATAATGAAGATAGGGTGTCTAACCCTAATCCGCAAGGAGTTAGTAGTGAATCCATATGGCCTACTTGTGCTAGGTATGGAAAGAGACATGAGGGTAGATGTTTAGCCGGCATAGACGGTTGCTTTAGTTGTGGTGGAAGTGGTCACAAAATGAGGAATTGTCCTAAGGCAAAGGCTAGAGGAAGAGAGGGCAAGCAAGTTCCTCCTAGAGGTTTGGGTTCCGATGCTCCTAAGAAAAACCGATTCTATGCACTTCAAGCTAGAGTTGAACAAGAGTGTGCTCCCTATGTGGCTCCCAGTATGTTGAAAGCTTCTTAATTGATGTTTGTGCTTTACTAGATTTTGATGTCATCCTTGTGATGGTTAGGTTGCACTCCTATTATTCTCATATTGGATTGTAGAACTCGTGTAGTCAAATTATTAGTTCCTGAATGAGCCTATCCGAGAGTGGAAGGGGGAAATCTATTCCATAAGTTTGGGTTGTTTCTTGTCTTAAGGATTACTTTTAAGGGTTGCATGTACCACCTAGTTAGGGTGAGGGAGATAGATTCAAGTGTTGACCAACTCCAAAGAGCTAGTTACCTTTCTAAGATTGATCTTAGGTCGGGTTAGCACCAAATGAGGGTGAAAGATGATAATGTCCCAAAGACGGCTTTTAGAACCCGGTATGGTCATTATGAGTTTGTGGTAATGTCGTTCGGTAAGTAGACTCTACCAAGGGTAGTGTTAATGATTAAGATGGTTCCGGATCATCTTTTGTGTTAGATGTGAAAGTTAAGCAATGTCTTGATCCGACCATAGTAGAATTGAAAGAGACGGTGCTTAGAAAGTCCGTTGAGGCTTCCTCCTAAGGGGGAGATGGTGTGCTTAGATAGCAAGGTCATTGTGTGTTCCAAATGTTTATGATTTGGGATTACTTTAGACATCTCACCCATGTAGGGTGTAGTGAGTTTGGTAAGAAAAGGGAAGATTAGTCCCCGTTTTCTAGGCCCATGAGAGATCTTGAGACATGTGGTAAGGTTTCTTATGAGTTAGCTTTTCCTAGTGAGTTGGCATAGGTGCATCCGGTTTTCCATGTCTCTAAGTAGAAAAGAGTATGTTGGAGATCCGACATCCCTAGTTCCCTTAGAAGGTTTGGGAGTAGATTAAAGTTCTTCCTATGAGGGAGTCCCGGTTAAGATGATAGACCGGCAAGTTAAGAAAGTGAGAACCAAAGCAGAGTTCCTCATGGTTAGCTCCTTGTTTAAAGTCATGTACGTATAGTTGTTCCCATGATTTCCATATGTGATGCATATTTATGAAATCTTGTATTTTGAAAGAAAATGAGCTATATGATTGATTTTCTCATGTTGTAGTGCATTGAGTATAAGTTGCCTATATACTTCATGAGATGAATTGATGAACATTCCTTAGCGCGGAGTTGAGAGATTCCTTCGTGAATAAATGCTTTTTGAGAACGAATTGCATATGAGCTCCAAGAGAGTGTGTTGAGCATGTTTTTAGCTCGAAGATGGTAGTTCCACATTGTACATGATTAGTTATGAGATATCATGCATATTGGATTGTTAGATGAAGTTCCTACTTCCTTGTGTTGCATAGAGTATGTTTAAGCTTGGAGATGAAGTTCCTCCTTGGTTGTGTGCATTTAGATGAGTTGCATGCATGATGGGCTGCTAGTATTTAGTCTTTACTTCCGTAAGGTGTTTAGAAACGTCATTCTAGGATGAATGTTCCAAAGGGGGAGATAATTTAACACCCCGTAAACTAGTAGGCTAAACTAGGGTTTAGTGTGAGGATTCAAGCCAAGGAAGAGGGCGAGGGCCAAGGTAAAGGGGCCAAGGCTGCCCAACCTCCCCCCAAGCACTTCCCAACCTTCACGACTACCATCACGGCCTGTGGTGTGGTCCGTGGTGACTAGGAAGTAGCTCCCCAAGGGGCTGCCCAAGTTGGCTCACCTTCACAAGCCACTTCACGGCCAGTGGTGAAGAGCACGACTCGTGGGAAGGCTCGTGGTGATGCCTTCAACTCTTAGAGGCCAAATCAAGGTGGCCTAGCCACTGGTCAATGACCACGAGTAGGACCACGGCCAGTGGTGAGGACCACGGCTCGTGGTGCCTCTCGTGAAGCCTGAACAGTGGGCTGCCAAGGGAGGTTATTTTGGGACTTTCCGATTTGAGTTATATTTAAGTGAGGTCATTTTGCCTAAGCCTAGTACACCTATATAAGTGATTTTAACCCTTTACACTCACCATTCAAGACATTATTTCCAAAACCCCAAAAGAATCCCAAAGTTCTTCCTCTCAAATATTTCGCTCTCTAGAACTTGAAGAAGAGGATAGAGTTTGAATCTAGGATCAAGGTCAAGCCTACAATCCTCAAGCATTTGTGGGCTTTATGATCAAGGGATTGTATCTTTTCATCCATGGACTCATTTCATCCATGGCGTTCCCTAGTTTTCCCCAATTGTGAAGAGCAAATCCGTAATTCTAGTTAGGGTTTCTTCCAATGTTGTGGGTATTGATGAATGTTGATCCCATTGAGTGGATAATGATTTTTTATGATTGAATTGTTAGTAAATCATATTTTTAGGATGAAATTTCATTTACCCATGCCTAACCCATGTCTAGAAAGATGAAATTGAAGTAAGTGAGTTTTGTACCTTGAAAGGGGAAATTATGGATTTAGAGATAATCTTCTAGGATTGATGATATGTATTGTAGATTGCTTGAGAGTAAAGCATAGAGACATGAATTGAATGAGATTAAAGTATACATGATGAATTATAATTAGTAGTGCTTGAGATTGAGCCTATATGATGATATATGATTAGAATTGCTTAAGAGTGAAGCATGTGATTAGAATGTCTTGAGATCTAGGACTATGTGATGATTATGAGAAGAATTGCATTGAGAGTAAGGCATGTAGTTATGAGTTATGATTGTTAGGGCTTTGAGAGTGAAGCTTATATGATAATGGTAGACTATTAGATAGAATGGTTGTGGAAAGACTTTACCCACATGATCTATCTTATGAATATATGAATGTATGAATGTGAAAGGTTTTCTCACATTGAATGATTCTAGGTTGAAAAGTTTGCTCACCTAAAATGAATCAAAGCATGTTTAACTATGATAGCTTGAAGTTGTGATATGAGACTCCTTCATGAATGAGCTTGACATAGTAAGACAAGACCATGCATGGTAGCTTTAGTAGTACTCCTCATGGATAGCCTTGGAATGAGAAATCGTACCACAAGTTTGGGTTATTTCTTGTCTTAAGAATGACTTTTAAGGGTTACATGTACACCCTAGTTAGGGTGAGGGAGATAGATTCAAGATTTGACCAACTCCAAAGAGCTAGTTACTTTTCTAAGATTGATCTTAGGTTGGGTTAGCACGAAATGAGGGTGAAAGATGATGATGTCCCGAAGACGGCTTTTATAACCCGGTATGGTCATTATGAGTTTTTGGTAATGTCGTTCGGTAAGTAGACTTTACCAAGGGTAGTGTTATGGTTTAAGATTGTTCTGGATCATCTTTTGTGTTAGATGTGAAAGTTAAGCAATGTCTTGATCCGACCATAGTAGAATTGAAAGAGACGGTGCTTAGAAGTCCGTTGAGGCTTCCTCCCAAGGGGGAGATAGTGTGCTTAGATAGCAAGGTCATTGTGTTTTCCAAATGTTTATGATTTGGGCTTACTTGAAACATCTAACCCATGTAGGGTGTAGTGAGTTTAGTAAGACAAGGAAATATTAGTCCCCATTTTGTAGACCCATGAGAGATGAGACATGTGGTAAGGTTTTTTATGAGTTAGCTTTGCCTAGTGAGTTGGCATAGGTGCATCCGGTTTTCCATATCTCTAAGTAGAAAAGAGTGTGTTGGAGATCCGACATCCCTAGTTCCCTTAGAAGGTTTGGGAGTTGATTAAATTTCTTTCTATGAGGGAGTTCCGGTTAAGATGATAGACCGGCAAGTTAAGAAAGTGAGAACCAAAGGAGATTTCCTCATGGCCAGCTCCTTGTTTGAAGTCATGTGTGTTTAGTTATTCCAATGATTTCCCTATGTGATGCATGTTCATGAAAGCTTTTGGTTTGAAAGAAAATGAGTTATATGATTGATTTCCTCATGTTGTAGTGCATTGAGTATGTGTTGCCTATAGACTTCATGAGATGAATTGATGAACATGCCTTAGCCCGGAGTTGAGAGATTCTTCCGTGAATGAATGCTTTTTGAGAACGAATTGAATATGAGCTACATGAGAGTGTGTTGAGCATGTTTTTAGTTCGGAGATGGTAGTTCCACCTTGGACATGATTAGTTATGACATATCATGCATGTCGGGTTGTTAGATGAAGTTCTTATTTCCTTGTGTTGCATTGAGTATGTTTAAGGTTGGAGTGAAGTTCCTCCTTGGTTGTGTGCATTTAGATGAGTTGCATGCATTATGGGCTGCTAGTATTGAGTCTTTACTTCCGAAAGGTGTTTACAAACGTCATTCGAGGACGAATGTTCCCAAGGGGGAGATAATGTAACACCCCATAAACTAGTAGGCTAAACTAGTGTTTAGTGTGAGGGTTCAAGCCAAGGAATAGGGCAAGGGCCAAGGAAAAGGGGCCAAGGCTGACCAACCTTCCCCCAAGCACTGCCCCACCTTCACGACCACCACCACGGCCCGGGGTGTGGTCCGTGGTGGCTAGGCAGTATCTCCCCAAGTTGGCTCACCTTCACAAGCCACTTCACGACCAGTGGTAAAGACCAAGACTCGTGGGAAGGCTCGTGGTGATGCCTTCAACTCTTAGAGGCCAAATCAAGGTGGCCTAGCCACTGGTTCATGACCACGAGCAGGACCACGGCCAGTGGTGAGGACCACTACTCGTGGTGCCTCTCGTGAAGCCTGTACAGTGGGCTGCTAAGGGAGGTTATTTTGGGACTTTCCGGTTTGAGTTAGATTTAAGTTAGGTCGTTTTTCCTAAGCCTAGTACACCTATATAAGTGATTTTAACCCTTTAAACTCAACATTCAAGACATTATTTCCAAAACCCCAAAAGAATCACAAAGTTCTTCCTCTCAAATATTTCTCTCTCTAGAACTTAAAGAAGAAGATAGAGTTTGAAGCTTGGATCAAGGTCAAGCCTCAAATCCTTAAGCATTTGTGGGCTTTGTGATCAAGGTATGATAGCTTTTTATACCTGGACTCCTTTCATCCATGGAGTTCCCTAGTTTTTCCCAATTCTGAAAATGAAATCCCCAATTTTAGTTATGAATGTATGAATGTGAAAGGTTTTCTCACATTGAATGATTCTAAGTTGAAAGGTTTGCTCACCTAAAATGAATCAAAGCATGTTTAACTATGATATCTTGAAGTTGTGATATGAGATGCTGGACTTGGTAAGACAAGACCATGCATGGTAGCTTGAGTAGTAGACCTCATGGATAGCCTTGGATTGAGAAATCGTACCCTTCCAAAGGTTAGCTTGGACTAGCATAATAGAATGCTTGCATGATAACATGACTTTGTAAGGCCAAACCATTTCATTTGTAGCTTGGATTGAGCAATAGTACCCTTCTTTGAGTAGCTTGGACTTGAATGAGAGGATGCCTTCCATGATAACTTGGTCTAGCATAATTAGGTTCTTTTCCTTGATAGACTTGAATTGGTAAATCGTAACCATTCATGAATAATGTTTTGTATTGGACTAGTAAAGAAGTACTTTTCCACGAATAAAATTGCGAAAAAGGGACTAGTCCCTAATCAAAGTAGCATATTTATGATGAATCAAGGTTACTTCAAGGAAGTATCGTAAGTATGTCTTAATATGAGATTTGCTTGTATGATGTATGATTAGCTTGGATTGTTGCTAGAGTTTCCTTCTATGATATGTATGACTAGAGGTGGATTACCCAAGTCCTAGCTAAGGATAAGTTGAGGTTACTAGAGAAGTGTTCCTCTTACATTATGATGATCTATCTCTTATGCTTACGGCTTATGTCTTATGTTGACTAATGCTTATGTTATGACAATGTTACATGTTATCAGAGAATCCGCCGTTGTAATCTTGGAAAGCTGACTAGGGGTTTGACAGGTGACATCTATCTTGCATCCTATGATGCTCAAACTCACCAAAAATATTATTGTACCCATGTCAGATCCTTCAAAATTGCACTATGTGAATTCCAATGAGGAAGGCTGACATATTTGATGAGTCCGAACAACATTGATGACTTTTATACATGCACTCATACATATGATCATTTGCTATTAAGATACCAAAATATTTGAATCTATATGCAAATCAGCTTCCATACAGGAAGACTCATCTTTCAATTCACCTTACTACTCTCTGCTGCTAAATTTGTAAATTATTGAATGATTATTGTTGTATTCAACGAGAAAATAACCTGTATACAAATATCCTTAGTTGAATTTTGCAAGTGCTGCATATAAGGTGTAACATGAAGGGATTATAGAAATTTAATGGGGAAAAACAATCAAATATTTAAAAAACCAAAAACGAAACAATGATACAAAAGAAATCATACACAAATTTATCAATTGGTAGTAGTATTACAATAGATGAGGATGCATGGGTGTTTCAGCTAGATGATGAGTCTGGGATTTCGACTCATTTAGGGTTTATTACTCATAGTATTAGTGCCCTCGATTCCTATTTTATGCTCAAAACTGATATTTAAGTGCTAATTTACAGCTATCAAAGGCAAAAGAGCAAGGCAAGGACATTACCGGGGGAAAAGGAGCATAAAAGCTGAAAAAGATGAAGATAGGTAAAGCTGACGATCGCCAAGACCACTCGGCGACTCGCCCCAAAAGTTACAGCGTGCCATCCCTGGGGAGAAGCCAACTCGGCAATGGAAATGTACCTTCGGTGAACCGCCGAATAGATCGGCGACAAGGATTCTGATCGCCTAAAGTTACAGGGTCTGAATGGTTAAGAGGCAAGTCAAGACGACTATTGAGAAAGACACTTGGCGCATCGCCGACCTGGTCAGCGATGCTCGACTAATTCCACCGATTGGCCCAAAAGTTGAAAATCTTGAATAGTATAAATGCGAATTTTTAAATAAGGAAAGAAGTTCTGAATTTTTGAGCGAAAGTTCTGAGTGTTTGAGAGTTCTAACTTTGAGTTTTTATCCCAAACACTGTTTTTAGAGTTTTTGAGTAGAATCTTAAGTTGGGTTTTGATTTTAAGTTAATTTCCAACATTGTGAAGACTCGAATCATGTTACCCAGCTGATGGAGAACATAGCTGGTAATATATTCCTGTTTTTTATAATGTGTGGCTAAAACCCCCATTCCTGGGAGTGTGATTATGTATTTAATTGTCTTAATTAGCTTATGGGTTTTAGTAATTACTTATTTAATTATTGTTTTGAAGTGGGTTCAATTGATAACTGAGTTTTAACTCATGGATTGTAGTTGCAACTGCAGTTCTAGTCTAGTATTCTATGCTTGCTTGAGAGAGAGGTTTTAGAATTAAGGTTATTAATTGATGATTGTAGTGATTGGGTTGTTGTGGATTCAGCTTGAGAAAGTGAGTCTTAACTCGATCCTACCAATCTAACTTGACAGAGTAGATTAATTGAGGTTTTGGGTTGTTTATAATTGTTATGCTTGTCGAGACTCGAGAGAAATCGCTTGAATCGTGATAGTTGATTGAGAGATGGCTATTGCATCTAAGGTCTAGCCTACCCACTAAGATTCAACTACTTTCAGTAATTAGTAATCACCCATATAGGGAAATTGGCAATTAATCGATCACATCCCCAAGGATCCCTCTCTACTTGATTACTCCCCTGTTTTTGTAGTTGGTAGTTGACAAATCCAATTCCCCCCATTTGACACTAGTTATCAACCCCTTGGATATAATTTAATTGTTTTGATAAATTCTATTCCTACAACCGATTAGAACACGTATTTCATTTCGTAACTGAATTCTCTACCGTATCACTCCCTGTGGGATCGACCCCAACTCTTTGTTGGGTTTCTACTAGATTGTGATCGCCTACACTTAGAATTGGATGAAGTGTAGTTGAGCGTTATCAAAAATGTTGTCGCTGCCGGGGAGTGGTGTTTATAATTCTTTTAGTGAAGTTTGGTTGTGATCTAATCTTGTTTGTAGTTGAATCAACTAACTTTGTTTTGTGTTTGTTGTTGGTTGTTCTTGAACAGGTGACGAAATTAGTGTGAATGGAAGCAACGGTAGCCAACTTGGACATCAAGATGACATCGGTAACTTGAATGATATCAACGAAGCTTAATTGGGTGGTGTAGGTGCTATTCGTTTACCTACGGTCAAGGAAAATGCGGTATTCCATGTGACTAGCACGATGTTGAAACTATTGCAAATGAAGGGTTTATTCGGAGGGATGGCACATGAGGATCCCCATGACCATATTCAGAATTTTGTGGACGTGTGTGGTCCATTTTCGTTCAAGAAGGCAGTCCGGCTTCGGTTGTTTCCATTTTCTTTGTTGGGGGAAGCGACAAAGTGGCTAGCTGACCTACCAAGAGACTCGATTACGTCTTGGGAAGAGCTTACCGAGGCATTCTTCATAAGATTTTTCCCTCTAGCATTGAGAGATAATATTCAGGGCTTCAAACATTTGGATGGTGAACCGATCCATGAAACGGCTGAGGTTTCAGAAGCCGTTACTCCAGTGTCCAACTCACGGACTCCCAAACAACATGTTGTTACAACATTTCTATCAGAGTCTAGATTCAGTCAACAAAGGTGTGGCTGACCAGCTTGTCCAATGAGGAATTATGCAGAAACCTTTTGAAATAGCGAATCTCTTTGATGGAATGACGAAGATAAACCGGGCTTGGTACACTAGGGAAGACCAAGTGTCTCCTTTGACTTTCAAGATGACAAAGGAACAAATAGAAAAGGACCAAGAGCGGGATGAAAACATGGCCAAAATAACGACCCAAATGGATCTTTTGTCAAAACATGTCATGGGTAGTGGTTCTAAGGCTGTGAATGCAGTTTGAGTTAGCGGAGTAAATCCCTATGATGTGTACTTTGAAGCTTTGTACAATGAAGAAGTACACTTTCTAGCAAATCAGGGAGGAGGTTTCCGACAAAATTATCCAAGGCCAGGCGGGAACCAAGGTTGGAATAGAGAGCATGATGAAGGTTGGAAGAACTATGATAGGGAGTGGCGTGATCGTGGTACAAACTGGATGGAGCAAGATGGTGACAAAGAGAGATATGTACCTCCCTATGAGCGTCAAAAGCCGAAAAAACAAAGGGCTGAATCAGAAAATTTCTGCACTCAAGATATGCTTTCACGCATTCTCAATAAAGTGGAAGGGTCGGACAAAGTGCTCAAAGAAATGAAAGAGGACGTCTCAACTCTGAAACAGACGGTTACCTCTCACTCGGTGTCTATTAAGAAACTAGAAGCACAAATGGGTCAAATCTCGACTCATTTGAATCCAAGGCCAAAAGGAAGATTACCGAGTGATACCATGGCCAACCTAAAGAATAAATCGTGAAAGCGTATCTTCGTCGTGCCACGACGTTAAATAAGGTGCTTCTTGGGAGGCAACCCAAGTTTTTGTGCTTTTAATATTGTTGTTTGAGTAACGGGTATTGAATGTGCAGGTTAAAAATTCAAAATTTTGGGAAAGACAGCAATTAGGCGAGCCCAGGTACCAGTCGGCGACTCACCGAATAAGTCGGTGAGCCCGATCTGGATCACCATTTGGACCAACTAAGTAGCTAGAGGTTCTGTATAACTCGGGGACAAAAAAGTCATTGGGCGCATCCCCGAATGGTCGGCGACATAAGTGAACATTGCCAACTAGCGCGCGAGTTGAAGGGTCATGAAGGGCTGAACTATTTTTAAATTCAAAAACCTCCCTTATTTCATATTTTCCGACTTTTACACTTCCACAACCGCACTTTAGATTTCCGTACTTTTTTTCTTGCAATTTCGTATTGGATCATTAGCTCAGGGGGAACTTTGGTGCATTTTGCTTCGATTCTGTCACGCCGCAAACTCAAGGGGCGCAACTGGCTCTTAATGCCAAAACTCACGCCCGAGCTGACCTTGCTGAACCATTTGCTACTAGCGCATAGCAGCCACACGCAATCAAGAAAACAAACGAGTATATCTCAGCTTAAAATTAAGCCCTCGGCCGGCAAGGCCCCTGTCAACAGATCTATAAAAGAAACAGCTACTCCCAAGAGTTCATATAAAGAAATAGCCAACTAGCACAAAAGTCCTGATTGGGCCGTCGAGGCCACCATGATCTCTATAAAAAAACTGAAAGCAGGTATATATCAAGACAATACATCAAACATCTAACAAGCTTCAGCAAACCAACAAACTAGGCCTGCATGGCCATAA
>JAJONR010004060.1:0-67367 GCA_029582245.1 Solanum etuberosum | reverse complement strand
TATATATATATATATATATATATATATATATATATATATATATATTATGCCTAAATTTAAAATGATTAAATAAGCCCTTAAATTAATAACAGAAAATTCAACTTGTTATTAAATTTTAATATCTTTTACTCTTACCCTTTTCTTTAAAATCATTTCTCTCTGTCTTTCTCCGAATAATAAGTAAACTAAAAAGTAAAAACACATTAATTTTCATTACTTAGTGCCCGTTTGGATAAACTTATTTTTAGGTGCTTTTGACATTCTTTGGAGGTGTTTGAAAAGGTTATAAAGTGCTTTTAAGCATCCACTTTTAGGCCAAAAAAATAAAAATAAGTCAAAAGTAGGGTACCATCCACTTATGACTTTTAACTTTTGACTTATAAGTTACTTTTTATAAGTCCAGTCAAACAGGCCCTTATTCTAGTCTAATTTTCTGACTTTATGTTCATTCTTCGTATTTTTTTCAAGTTAATTTATAAATTTTTATTCACTTTTTAAAAAAAGTTTGATTAATTTTTTTAGATGAGCAGATTTATGTACGTTCCACTTATAATATATTTTCTTGTTTTCTATGTAATTTTATATTTTTTATTGTAATTTTCATTATGTTAATTTATAAATATTAAAGATTAAAGATTCACAAGGCTTACACCAGCATCGTGAGACTTACGTCACGTTCCTTATCAGATAAAATATCTCACTTTGTACTTGGACTTTTTAAATGTGTCTTTTAATTTGGCCTTAAATGGCGCGTTCGCCTTCCAATTTTGAGTGTGTACAAATGAGAAAAAGCTCAAAATAGTCCTTTATCTTTGGGTTAAGACTCAAAATTATCCTTAAATTTTCACATGAAGCACTAATAATCTTTTCATGTTTGCAATATTGGTGCACTTTTGGTCCTCACTCAAGCTTTTGCCTATTTTTTAACATTGATTTTTTCCAAAGTTCATGTATGAAATGTTTAATCGTCTTTTAAGTTTGTTTGGAAAGTCACACGAATAATTGGATTTGGTGTAATTGAGTGTAATTACACTATCTGGCATGTTTGGTTGGTCAGGTAATTACTTGGTCAACATATAATTGAGTGTAATTGGTAAGGGGTAATTACACTCTCCAATTCATAGGGGGGGACTGTGAATTGCTGGTAATTACATGGTGTAATTACAAGCTGATTATTTTTTAATTTTTTCCTTTTATTTCTATTTTTATTATTTTAAATTATTTTTGATATTTATTATTCTAATGTTTACTAAAAATATATATATTTATTTTATATTATTTATATTTCATTTTCTTCTCATTATCAACCTTTAATTCATGTGATTCTGTGCAATTTTATGTATTATCTATTTTTTTCATTAGTATAATTTTGTTAGTGTTCTAATTTTTTTAAAATTAAAGTAGAATTCAATGTTGAATAAGGTTATGAACTTATATTTTCCTTTTAAAAATAATAATCATATTTATGTATGTTATGTTGAAATTTAACATAAGAGTATTATGTTAAATTTTTTGTTTTGAACTTAGAACTTATGTTATATTTTCAATTTCATTTGTTTTAGAAGTATTGACTCGATATTTACATTGCAATCTATTTTTTTAGTTAGACTTGATATATTATCTTTTTGTCAAATGTTTTTATAATTTTATGACATTATATTTATAATATTAATATTTTTGTCAAACATGTATTTCATTTCATGATGTTCGTAGAAATTTTATACTTTTTATTTTTATGATTAATTTAGTTAAAATATACTAAATTGAAAAATGTTGATCAATTATTTTTATAAGATTAGTTAAAAACATATGTTTATTAATTAATATATTTTCAAACGACAATATATATCTTAAATATTCAATTTAATATCATTTGTAAAGTTTTTTATTTGTCTAATATAAATTTTTGATTTTAGATAATTAATTTTTATTTTTAAAATTCAATATAACCTTATGATTAAACTCGTGAAAAAAACTCCAAATATGTCATAGTATTATGCCTTTTACACATTAAACCCCCAATCGTTACCATTAGCAGAAAAAAGGAAAAAACAATTCCTCTACTCGCCGGAACCCTAGAAATAGATTCCGTTCAATTGCTTCAATTCACTCGGTTTAGTCATCAGTTTCTCTTCCAATGGGTTCCAGAGATGCAGACCCAAGTCTAGGTTATCTCACTCGCAAGGAAACGGAGGTAAAGCTTCCTAGACCTACGCGGGTGAAGAACAAAACCCCAGCTCCAATCCAAATCACCGCCGAGCAAATCCTCCGGGAAGCTAGGGAACGTCAAGAGGCTGAAATCAGACCACCAAAGCAGAAAATCACTGACCCAACAGAGCTTGCCGATTACCGTCTTCGTAAGCGAAAGGAATTCGAGGCGTTAATTAGCCGTGTACGGTGGAACAAGAGTGTGTGGGTGAAATATGCTAAATGGGAAGAATCACAAAAGGATTTCAAACGTGCTCGTTCTATATGGGAACGTGCACTTGAAGTGGATTACCGTGACCATACCATGTGGTTGAAGTATGCTGATGTGGAGATGAAGAATAAGTTTGTTAATCATGCTCGTAATGTATGGGATCGAGCTGTTACTCTTTTGCCGAGGGTTGATCAGTTGTGGTACAAGTATATTCATATGGAGGAGATGTTAGGCAATGTGGCTGGTGCTAGACAGATTTTTGAGAGGTGGATGGGTTGGATGCCTGATCAGCAAGGGTGGTTGTCTTATATTAAGTTTGAGTTAAGGTATAATGAAATAGAGAGGGCAAGAGCGATTTTCGAGAGATTTGTGCAGTGTCATCCGAAAGTTAGTGCTTGGATTAGGTTTGCGAAATTTGAGATGAAGAATGGGGAGATAGGGAGGGCGAGGAATTGTTATGAGAGGGCTGTGGATAAGTTGGCAGATGATGAGGAAGCTGAGCAGTTGTTTGTGGCATTTGCAGAGTTTGAGGAGAAGTGTAAGGAGACGGAGAGGGCAAGGTGCATATATAAGTTTGCACTTGATCACATACCGAAAGGGCGAGCTGAAGATTTGTACAGGAAGTTTGTGGCATTTGAAAAGCAGTATGGTGATAGAGAAGGTATCGAGGATGCTATAGTTGGAAAAAGGAGGTTTCAGTATGAGGATGAAGTAAGGAAGAATCCACGTAACTATGATACGTGGTTTGATTATATTCGGCTGGAAGAGAGCGTTGGAAATAAAGAGAGGATTAGAGAGGTCTATGAGAGAGCCATTGCTAATGTTCCTCCTGCTGAAGAGAAGCGATATTGGCAGCGATACATTTACTTATGGTAATTTTGACACCCTCTACTTTGAATGTGATATTTTAGTTCTATTTTGGATACCTTACCAGGCAATTATGTTCATTGGATGACTTTGCTCTTTTTAGGATTAATTATGCATTATATGAAGAGCTTGATGCAGAAGACATGGAAAGGACCAGAGATGTCTACAGGTAGGATATCGTTGTCTCGACTGAAATATCACTATGTAACTCATTTGGTTGATGAACTGTATTATTTATTATGCTTTATGTCTTTGATACTGGTAATGGCAAACGTAATCTAGCTTTACGAACAGCGGTTATCCTTGTATCCAGATTATCCCTTCCTTAATTAGAGTGCTCTGTCTCAAGGCCTAAGAAATTTTCTTGGTGCAGCCCAAATCTTCTTGAGCTCAGCGCATCCATCATCTGTGGTATTCACAACTTTAAGATTTTAAGGGGGTTTTCTCTTTCAGTTGTTTGGTTGCTAGTTTCAATTTTTAGCCTTAATTCCATCAGGGTTTGAGTAGAATTGGCTTTCCTTGGTGTGGGTTTTATTGATTCTGCAGTTTTGTATGATATTTAGTTGCAGTGGATAAGTACTGAGTTGGTCTTTGTTGGGGTTACCTTCTGTGACTTTGATTAGTGGTGGTGAACGGTTTTGTGATGGGAAGTCGTCGACTTTTCCTAATTCTTATGTGTTAGGTTCGACCGAAAACTTCTCCGAGATGAAATCATTCTCCAGTGATTGATTATTTTCCACCCAAGGGGGGCAGGAATTATATTTCTTTATCAATGCCCCCACTCATGCTACTTATCTCTTGCTTTAACCTAACATAGAAACATTATTTTCAATCTTTATTATCCAAGATTATCATTAGAACATTATCCTCATATCCTACCCTCCACCTTGTATATTATATTTCACTTACTTTATACCCAACTAAACACTGGAGGATGATCCATAAGATAATTTTCAAGGTGAAGGATTGTTTCTGAAACACCTTCATGTCAAATGCGCCCAAATCATATGAATTTGGTGATATTTGTTTTTAATCAGTTTGAAGGCTGTTACTAGCTGTGTAGCTGGATAGAGTTTTTGCATCAACTTAATGAGGCCACCAGTACTTCAGTTACCAACATGAGTACAAGTTGGAAGGAATTGACTTACTTCAGAGATATTTTGCATTCCCAAACCCCTACTACTTGATAGTTGAGATCATATCTATTGCTTAGGGTGATAACACTAAGGATCTGCATCTAGCCCAGTGCCCTTCACTCAATCAAGTCCGATGCCCAGTCAATGAGTCAGAGTCGGTGGCCATTTAGTTACCTTCCTGTATGTTTAAAACTACAGAAGTACTTAATGTTTAATCACAGTGCTGTAGTGTTTTCAAAAGTACCTCTTGAGGGGAGAGGGTTTGGAACAATGAGCTTATGCTCTTGGAGAAATCTACTGAAGTGCACTCTTTCTGCAGCATTCACTTCATGATATCTTAAGAAGAGATGTACAACAACCAAATGGCATCTATGAGTTTTAAAAATTTGGGGTTGGTGATGTTTAGAAATAACGATCTATTTGAACTTTCAGTTTTTTGGATGGACTCATTGAGACTAAGATGGTTTGGGTGGGTAATGTTGTATACTCTAGTATTCTAAATGTTAGTAGCACTTAAATCCATAACGTGAATATTCTCTGGAAATATGTACAAACTTGGAGCAACTATAGAGGGACAACCATTGCTTTGGGAGACACCTGTTTTCTTACCCCTTTCAAGTTGGTAGTTATAAAATTTAATTAGCTGGTAAATTTGCTAAACCAGATCGATATTGGGGGTCTGAGGAGAGATTAAGGTAGGCCGAAGAAGCATTGGGGAGATGTGATTAGACAGGACATGCAACTCATGCAACTTACCAAGGACATGATCGTAGATAGGAGGGTGTGGAGGTCAGGGATTGGGGTAGGAGGTTAGTAGACAGTCCTGCACGGTCTAGTCTTACTAGTGTTATTGTTACTTTTCTTCTATTTTCTCTCCGTGATTTTTATTACCACTTGTTGTCTCCTTTGCTTCGGTATTATATTATTTATTATTGTAACTGTTCTTTTCTTGAGTATTTTTAACATGGGTTTTTCACTACTGTATTTCTTTTTTTCAAATCTGCTTTGAATTGTTTTACTTGAGCCGAGGGTCTTTCGAAACCACTTCCCTGTCTTCACAAGGCAGGGGTTTGTCAAATTATTAAAGCCGGAATTCACCTTATGAAAATGACTTATCAGTATTTATTCTGTTTCATTTATTTGTCTTGCTCCACATGTATTTTCTTGACCAATTTGCAAGCAATTGCATTTTTCATTTGATTGGTTCTTTGAATCAGTTAATTTCTGGAGTACTTGCTACTTACAAAATGGTCATTACTTGTATTAAATGATCAAAACCATCAAATGAAGATGGTTTAAGTACCTTTTCGATGCTTGTTAAATTTCAACTTAGCACCTTTTTCTCGGGTGGCTAAGTTTTTATTGAATAGAACTCTTACTTGTCTAAAAAAAAACCCATCAAATGAATATGCGAGGAATAGTACAGTTGAGCTTGTGAGACATCTTTAGATGTTGTATACTGTACACAGGGTAGATCTATTTTTGGTTGATATGAAACCGACTTTTCTTTTATAGGAGTTAATATGAGATCAATGTGCTTTGCACAAAATATTTGGGGAAAAGCATTTGAGGATTCCTTTCTTGCATTAAGCCACCAGAATTCTTCTCATGTTTCATTCTCAAAAATTTCTCACGTCTATATATCTAGTTCCTTTCCCTGTCTTCTAGTTGACTTTATTGTCGTGTGACCTATATTACATGAATTAGGTCATCCAGACACTTTAAATGTTACAAATTCCTTTTGGATTTCGTCAGGGAGTGCCTCAAGCTGATTCCTTGTAAGATGTCCTCATTTTGAAAAGATTTGGTTATTCTAGTAATTCAGTTTAATTCTGATTGTCTTGGATGGAGGGCTAAATGTTGTGATTGGTGGTACTAGGTTTCTGGTGATGACAAATGTAATCTAGGTTTACAGACTGTTCACTCCTCTTGTGTCTAGGTTGTTCTTCCCTGATTACGAGGCTACATGATTCTATGACTTGTTTGAAAATAAATATTCCTCAATTAATTGCATGCTTTTAAGTTAACTACGATATGGTTGTTGAATTTTGTAGTCGAACTGTTAACTTCAGATCTCCAACTTATAAGTAGATGGGGTTGCAGAAGGGGGTTGGAAAACTAGAGATATTGTTTTGCCTTCCGGTTGCGGTTTGTGGAGGAATATCATGAAGGTATGGGATGGTTTTGCAGAAAGTATCTCATTCAAGGTTGGAGACAGGAGGAGAGTATAATTGGGGACATAGGTGGTGGGGGAATATTTTATTTAGAGGAGAATTTCAGTGTTTATTCCAAATATCTTGCCAAAGAGACTTGACAATTCAACAAATTAGGGGGATACAAGGTGGAAAGACCTTTTGGGAATTGAGAGAGGGATTTTCAAGATTGGAAAATGGGTGAATTTCAAAGATTGCTAGCTTTACTTCATACACAAGTCAATCCGATGTATAGCCCCGATGGTTGGTGGTGGGGTCTGGGAAATGATGGTGTGTTTTCTGTGAAGTCCTTTTATAACAAACTTTTGATTAGGGTGGGGTTTGATTTTCCATGTAATGCAATATGGGTTCCAAGTGTGCCGAGAAAGGTGCTTTTTCACGTGGCTAGCTACTAGAGAGGTGGTTTTTACAAGAGAAAATCTTAGAACGCGGAAGGTTATCTTCGTCAGTTGGTGTTACATGTGTAAGGAGGTGGGTGAGGACGTGGATCATCGTCTTATACATTGCTGGCTAACCACGAGATTATGGTGGGATATGTTAATGTGGTTTGGCACCCATGGACAAAGCCAAAAACTATGAAAGAGTTGATGTTCAGTTGGGAGAGTGGGAGAGTGGAAGAGAAGACGAAGGGCTCAAAATGTGGTTCCATTTGCTTTTATATGTGTTGTTTGGAGAGAGAAATAGGAGAGCTTTTGAAGGAGTAGAGTCGAGCTTCTCTCACTTGAGGAGTAGCCTCTGATTCCTCATTTTCTTTTGGAGTAAACAGAAAATTCCCAGTTGTACATCTGTATAGATGATTGGGTGGAGTTTGTAGAGAATCATGTTTAGTAGATTCTTTACTTATTGGTATACCCCTCGTATACGGCCATTTTGGCCATGTTTAATGAATATACTAATACTTTTACTTGATTAAAAAAAAACTTATAAACAACTTATCAATATCAGCTCTGTTCATTTACTTGTTTTCTTCCATGTTTTTTCATAATCTACTAGAAAACAATTACATTTGGCAGTTGACTGATTCCTTGAATTGATTAATGTTTGGGGTGCTTGTATTCAACAAGGTATCAGAGAAATCCTCCCAATAATCTGGAAGGGTAGTGCAATTAGAGTTTGAGACTGCCCCCCACCCCCCCTAAAAAAAAAACCAACCATAAAAAGAAGAGCATGTGATCGTTTATACAAGACCATCTACTTATATCTGTGTAGCAAACATTGTTGACAAAACATTTGATTATGAGGATACCCGTCTTACCTTTAGCCACCAGAATTTCTCTCTTTGCTATACATCTGAAATCTTTCCATCTTGTGCTGTTACTAGCCCTCTGCTTACACAATTAAGTTCATTTAGTTATTTCGTATGTTGAAAGGCTCCTTTTCATTTCATCAGGGAGTGTCTTAAGCTGATTCCGCATCAGAAGTTTTCATTTGCAAAGATTTGGTTGTTGGCTGCCCAGTTTGAGATTCGGCAGTTAAGACTCAAGGAGGCGCGACTTCTACTTGGAGAAGCGATTGGAAGGGCTCCTAAAGACAAGGTAGTCCTCGCTCCCCAGACATCTTTATGTGGGTTGATTCCTCTTCTAATATTTCTGAGGGATATCCCTTTGCATGTTACCTAACCTATACATGTCTTTTCTACTATAATACAGATATTTAAGAAGTACATAGAGATAGAGCTGCATTTTGGAAACATAGATCGTTGCAGAAAGCTTTATGAGAAGTACTTGGAATGGTCTCCAGAAAATTGCTATGCTTGGAGCAAATTCGCCGAGTTGGAGAGGTCCTTGTATGAAACGGATAGAGCCAGGGCTATTTTTGAGCTTGCAATTGACCAACCTGCTCTGGATATGCCAGAGCTATTATGGAAGGTATTGTGTTGTTCTACTAGCTGATATGCTTGTGTTTTGTTAAAAAGTTATTTTAGAATGTAATTGTCTCCTAGCAACTCATGTTCCTGCTTAGTGCTGCTGCTGGTACTCCAGGCAGTTCTATGCTTGCATTTTTCTGTAGCTCATTGTATTAGGATGACTGTTTTCAGTATAGTTAAGCAACTTGGATTTGGTATGAACCCAGAAAAGGAACAGCCTCAATAGTCACTTATTAACTGGAGGTTAGTAGGTCACACCAGCGATGCTCAAAAGCATTATAAGAAAAGATTTAGCACCATTTAAACATTGTTTTATGTACGTCAAGTCCATCTAGATTCCTTATGTACTAATAAGCCGGCCAAGTATGACTGTTCCTAATTACAGGAGAAGTTTTACCATTGACATCCAATTGACTAATCCTGTATGCCTTTTTTTTTTATGAAGAACTGACTATCTTGTATGTTGTCCTGACTCATAGAGAAATTTCTTTCAATTCCCACTGACCATACTCATGGCTATCATTTTGAAAATACCAAACTCCATGGTCTTTTTAAGTGTCATCAATACCTGCAACGTATATGATTTGAAGATTTCCAGGAAGTTGGTAATAGAAGAATAGTTGTGAAGGACCCCAGGCCTAGTTCAAGTGACAAAGGTTTGAGGGACTTGAGGCTTACATCAATGATTTGAGCCATGCGCCATGAGAACTAAGCCTGGTATTTAAGTGGAGAAGGGTAGCGGGGAAGACCCACTATCCCCGAGTTTCCAAGGTTGCGGCGTGTCCCAAGGATAGGCCCCTGACAGGTTTTTCTGTCATAAAAAAAGTAAAAGAGTACTTGTGGAAGGAATGTCTGCACTAGGGAAAACAACAAACTAGTTTGAGCATGGGTTTACCCTTTTTCTTAGGATGTTAATAAAAAAGGGATAAGAACTGCACAGGGCATGAAAAGAAAACAAAGCTTTTGGGAAAATGCTCATCATGCTCTCATATGTTATGCATTTGGAGACTAACAGACAGTCACCTCTATACTTTAAGCAAGGAATTCAAAAGTTGACAACTTGGGTCCAGTGCTGTGGATTCATTATTTGTCCTGCGCTCCACATGTTCCTTGTTGCTTAATGATTGAATTCTCAGGCCGCCTTTCTGGGTATTCCTCAAAACCATTTTTGTACCTTTAGTTTGCTGCTCCCTTATATTAACAAAAGAACTAGTATTCTCACCCAGATTTGTTGGTGTGGTCCTGGCCTGTCTAGGTCAGTAATTAACATTGCTTTCAAGTCTACAAGACAACTTAGTGGGGAAATCTAAATCGGCATAGTGGTGAAGCTTCCCAGAGGCATTCATCTTCAGGGAACTATGTTGTAGAATGCCAACAAATGGTCTCTCCTGTTATGTTGAAGGCCTTTTTTTCATTTTAATTTTTCTGCTGTTGGTCAAGGGTGAGACAGATCATGATATTTGTGCAATTTAGTTTAGGTATATGTAATTTCATACATTCTAACAAGCTACTTTTATGCATTTCTGATAGGCGTACATCGACTTTGAGATCTCTGAGGGTGAATTTGAAAGAACTAGAGCACTATATGAAAGACTTCTTAACCGCACAAAACACTTGAAGGTGTGGATAAGTTATGCGAAGTTTGAGGCTTCGGCTATGGATTCAGAGGCTGAGGAAGATATTGAACTGAAAAAGAACTGCCTGCAACGTGCCAGAGGTGAGAAAATTATATGATTACTAGATTCTCCATTACAACATACCCAGTGATCATTAGATTCTCCAATAATTTTGAATTCTGTGTTGACAATAATTTGTCTCCTTTTTTGATTTAGATGTTTTTGAGAGGGCAGTTTCTTACTTCAGAAATTCGGCACCCGAACTGAAGGAAGAAAGAGCAATGCTTCTCGAAGAGTGGCTAAATATGGAAAGTGGTTTTGCTGAGCTTGGGGATGTCAATTTAGTCCGTGCTAAACTACCAAAGAAACTCAAGAAGAGAAGGCAAATAGACATGGAGGATGGTCCAGCAGCGTAAGTTCTTTTACTATATATTTGCATATTGATAATCTTCTCTTTTATCTTTTGATTGTTTGTGGCAAAAAAAAATTGGGGACAGAATTTTGTTGGGAGGTTGGTTGAGTCCCTATGTCTTCTTAGTTTTATGTTGTAGAAAAACTGAGTTCTGGTTAAATTGTTTGCTTATATGGCAGTGCTTAGTTTAATTTTAGTCTGCATTCCTTTATGTAACTTGATTAGGTGTTTCGCCACTCCCAATTTGTTTGTACATGAAGTCATGAATTAGCGAATTGCTACAAGGAATAACTTTGTTTTGTATTGTAAGGTTATTTACCTGTTGCTTGGACGTTCGCTGACCCCTTTTGGCATCATATACTTCCAAATTTTGCAGTTATGAGGAGTACATAGACTATCTTTTCCCGGAGGAAACACAGACCACAAATCTCAAAATCTTGGAAGCTGCTTACAAATGGAAGAAGCAACGAGTTGCATCTGAGGAGGATTAGCCAGCTCTGTTAGCTTCCATTTGATTTGTGTTCTTTTTGTTTTCCCTTTCTGCTGTCTTGTATTAAATGTTGAAAGAAAAGTTGAGAAGAGTTTGTAATTGACATTGTATCTCTTATCTCAACAAGTCTAATCTGCCATTGTTGTCACTCAAAAAAGGTGTGGCACAGGAGGCTTAGTAGAATGTTGTGTAGTGACGCGGATTATTCCAATTTTTTTTTGATGTTACGTTCTCATGGCAACGATATATTGTAAATTGTGTTAGTGTACTTCAACCAGGTTGAACATAGTTCATCTAACTTGTCATTTCCCTTATTACCTTTTCAATAGCAGTAGGAAGTGATTCATTTGCTTAATTTCTTTCATTTGGGATAATTGATTAAAGGACTGAGTTTTAAATTTCGTTGATCTTACAAATAGCATCACTGTCCAAAATGCCCTGGTTGTTTGTTTGTTGAAGATCTGATAAATTATGGTCTAGCAGTTGTTTTCATGATAAATGCTTCGTAACGTTTTACACTGCGGAAATTTATGCGGTCACCAAGAGGTATGGTGAAATGGATGTGTGATTGTTTCACCCTTCATTGAAATTTTGCCTTCACTTTCTGAGAATGTGGTGCTGCAAATATTAGATGGTTGATAAAAATTCTATATTTGCTTGTCCAGTCTATAGCCCATGTAGATGAAGATGAGGCCAAAGGGATATTTCTCTGCTGTTATTTGAATTATCATTATCAATTTTGATATTTATGGTGAAATGATCCAAGTTTGATGAAAATAATTTGAATCAAAATACTCTCAAGTTGAGTGAGAGAAATGGCTGCAAGAGGATGCAAACCGGTGAATTGTGACATGCATGTCATGACAGACTGATAGAGTTATATTAGACCTAGTCATCACGTTGAATTACTCACAAATCAACTGGATTGGCATGCTTTCAGAGATGCCAAAAAAGATTTTTTTTTAAAAAGACAACATTCTAAAATTGGGACGTACAAGTCATGGTAAGCTGATATGATTTAGTGTTATATTCAACATATATGTCTTATTTGAATTCTCACAAACCAAAAGACTAACACAATTATTTCTCGCCCACAAATTCAGCGTAGCTGCACCTGCTATTATGGTTCATCCTAAAACTTTTGTTAAACAGTAAAAGTGGTCTCATGAAGAAAATTTTAAAATGAACGATGTACGAAACAGAAATGAGATATTTAGGACAATTGTACATGTTAAAAAACTCTATCCTCTGTTACAATAAATAAGAAGGTACATTTCTATTCCACTGAATTAGAAGAATCAAAAGCAAATTCACAACACAGAAGACATTCTTTATGACTTCACAGGGATTAACTTCTTTTCTCATTGCTCCCTTCTGGTTTCCCAATCCTCGGATCAGAAAGCGAGAACTTCTTTACTTTCTGCAAAAGAACATGAAAATCACCATTATATGCAAATTACAACTCACAACAACACACAAATTACTTCTCACTATATATAAACAAGTGTAATGAACACTAAGGAAAATAATTAATGAATCAATAACCACTACGCCCAAGGAAGCTAAAACTAATAGTAGCTTCTCCCTGAAATATAATCCTTTGAATGCTAAGACATGTTGGAGTGTTAAAAAACATTTCATCCAAATTTGAAAACAGAGACTACTACAAGTTTCTTATGAATGTTTTCTGCTTAGATGCATAACAGAAAGCCTCATGGCAAGAACAAAATGTTCATTATTAAACTTTTCTTCGATACATACTTCTCTTTCAAGAATTAGCCTCCACTAAAGAAGCCAAATTGGTGGTATTTGGAAAGCAAACCAACTGACAGGAACATGCTCCCATAATGAGCTTTTGCCTACAAGGCAATTTTCACTGTAGTAGCAAGATATTTGATAAGCTTAAACGGAGTAACATAGTCAGTAGGATTCATTCATATAGCTGACCTCAACTTGGTTGGGAAAGAGCTATTGTGGGGTTATATGATAGAAGGATGTCTACAAAAGTGGGTAAGCTTTACAAAATAGTTATAAGACTGACAATGCTATATGATAGTAAATGCTGAGCCGCTAAAGTCCAACATATCCACAAGATGAGTGTTGCAGAGATGTGGATGCTAAGATAGACGTGTGGCCATACAAGAATAGATAAGATTATAAAAGGCCACAATCACCGGAAGGTGCAACTAACACAGATTGAGGATAAAATGAGGGAAGGTCAGAGATTGTTAGGTCGTCATACATCGACTTATAAATGCACTGCTCTATAGGTGTGAAACTATTGTGAGTGAGTGTTAAAAGGGGTCGAGTCATGGAAGACCTGGGCACAGTGAAAGAAAACAAAATCCATATAGGTGATATATACTAGTTGAGAATCGGTTTTAGTTTTGTTAATAAGTTGATCTTGAAACTATTGTTTCTCTATGTGTATTTTAACCTTATCACAGATTTATACGTCTATAAATATATAGAGAACTTTTAATATTACTGTTTTCTATTACTACCATTTATATGAATATATTTAATTTATTTTTCACATTTATATTTATTTGGTATGACGATGATACGACTTGAGCTGAAATTAAAAACATGGTCAGTGAGGATTCATATAGCCGACCCCAACTTGTTTAGGACTGAGATATCGTTGTTAGAGTACATATATAACAAGGAATAATGCGCTAAATGTTCAGTAGGCACTCCCAACCTTGTATCCTTTTAAGTACAGGAGCAACTGCTCCATCTGTCAAACATGATCTACCAGAACAGTTTACATTGACAAATTTGTTGATGAAATTTCAGAATATGAGACTTCTCAAAAAAAAAAATCAGAACGTGAGAACAGGAGATAGTAAAGGTGTATGTGGCAAAATAGTATTGAGTTAGTTTTATGATTTTGTGAAGTGATCTGTTTTCTTACATTTCTATCAAGCTGCGATTTAACCTTTATAAAGTCTATATCAGTCTATTCTGCCATAAGGTTCTGCAACTAGACCCAACCTTTTGCACTAGCTTTCAACATTTGTATGTCCATTGTCTCATCTAAGTGTCCACTTCGATTTTAACATAACGCTGTCTGATATTATTATGCTTTACCTTCAAAATAACATGCTTTAATTACAGAAATACAATATTGGCCCAACAGTGGCATCACCTATTTTTTTTCTGTCCCCCACTAAAAAGATCCTAGATATTCATTGTCTAATCAACATGACATCAGTAAATTAGCAATCAAAGGTTACAAATCTACTTGATATTTGCCAGCGCAACAGAATAACAAGCTCAAGATTGTTTTTTAGCTTCTTTTTCTTCTATACTCTAATTCTGTTCCTTACATATGTAAAAAAGTGAAACAAGAGAAAATTAATTAGCTTCTCATGAATCATGAGTAAATCATTTCCTCACCTTCCAATGATCATGAAGGGCAAGCAAGCATATCAAAGAAATTAACCATTGGACATGAAATTTGAACTCAACATTCAGTAGTTTCTAAAGTTACTCATAACTCAGCAAAAACAGAACACACTAGGTGAGATCTTCCAATACGCCTTACCTTTGGAGGCGGGTGGGAGGTGGCAAATACCTAGTGGGATAATCGAGGTGCTTGTAATCAGACTCTGACACCATTGTTATTATAAAAATTTCTAATAACAATTGTTGTATCTACCAGGATCTCATCTATCATAAGCACCTCTGGAAACAACATGGTTCTATCACGTCAACAAGAATATTCTATCACTTCCACGAAACAATTCCTCAAAACTCATTTTGTTTTCTTAAACATTTACAATGAACGAACATGACTAGTTAGTCACTTCTTAAAGATTCTGTTTTCCCCTGATTCCATGATCAAGAAGTTAGCATCATGAAATATGGAAAACAGCCTGCAACTCTAGAACAAAAATTAATTTTGTTTCACTCAACATGTAGTTTATCTAAATCTAAAGATGGTAGAAAACAAGAAATCCTCTAGCCTCTGCATTTCTAAAATTTGATGTCCTAAATCAGCTTGCACCTAGGTCTAGTCAACGTAATACCTGCTACTTCCCACTAAAAGTATTGGGTAAATCTACCTACCAAAGGCTTAAACTCACATAGTTTCACCTTAGGTCCTAAGGTTGTTACTCCAATTCTTTGACCCTAGCACCCCCCACCCCCCACACACACCAGGGAAAATTTATATCCTGAAATATGGGGCACGTGAACCATAGTCTCTCCGCAAAACTAGGTATTTATGTATATATTTTCTAAAAGTGGTATCATATTATCCGTTGGTGCCCATGCTACAAAACGGCTAAATAGCACACTTGGTTATGTTAATTTATTTACCCAGAGGACTATGAATCAATTCACACTCAATGCATATTTCCCTTCCCTTTTCTAGTGGTGCACTCGTGTTCTAGAAATCCTAAATTCGCCTCTGAGCTCTGCCTCTGCCCCTACAGTACTTCTAACTCAATTTGGTTGAGGAAAAAAAGTTTTTTTTTTCTCTAAACCCTTAATTATAGTTCCTCTACCTAGACTATCTAGTTATCAACCACACAAAGGTGCAAAAATGTAAAATCAAAACTCAAATGGAGCAAAAATTCAACAGCTACGAAAAAACACTAATTTTATCAAACCAAACAACACTAGAAAAAAAATAGAAAATTACCTTGTTGATTACACATTGGCGCAAAGCTTCAAGCAACCTTTGGCATTTCTCCTTATCGTAAGGCGATTCAGTGGTGCAATTTAGGAGATCAAGTGCTTCTTGCCCACAAACAGGTTGAAGACTTTCCGGGGCATCCATCAAAACACTGCTGAGGATTTTGTGAAATTAGGGTTTATGGTATTTGGGAATTTTGAATGTTAAAGTATAAAGATTGAATTCTGGAATCTCTTGCCCACTGTTTGTTTTTTCTTTTTACTTACAGAAAACAGTGGGCATTTTTCTTCTTCTTCAACAATGTTCTAAAAGGAGACAAAGGATGATTCTAGAAAATTCTAGAACTTTTTCATAGTATGATCTTTATATTTGGTGGTAATATTTCATTTACTCACTCGAATTATCATCTATTATAATAGAGAATTTTAGTAGTTTCATTAGTTATTTGTCTAAACTTACGACACTAAGTTGGATCGATTGATGGATTATGCAGTCGGTTCATGATTGAGTTAGATATTAGATTGAGAGTATCGAGTTCAATCGATCTGAGTTATATCGAATTTGAAGTAAGTGTGTAATTTCAAATAATATCGGGTAAATATATTTTAGAATGTTTGCTTAGAAAGTGTATTATTTTTTTAAAAGTATTTAAGTTTGGGATTATTCTTCATTAAAATGTGTAATATCGATGGAATATGTTAGTTATGATATTTAGTAGGCTGAACAAATGGATCGAGACAATTAAATCACAAATAGTACTGATTTAACTGGTTTCGCTTATTTGGTTGAGTTTTGGACTCGGCTGATTTTGGGTCTTCAAGGTGTACCAACAAAGCATGTCCCATAAGTTTTGTGTTGGTTTGATTTGGACTATTATCGATTCAATCTAGTTCCAAATCAATTTGGTTCGATTGACACTCTTACATTCAACTAGATTATTCAGATTCCAACAAATTTAAGAATAAACGATATATGAAGCGTTTATATATTTTCCGTGCTAAATAATGCTTGTTTGGTCGACAAATATAATTATTTCCTTTTAAATAGTTAGTAAAAGAATTTCAGAAACTTCTTTGTTGCAAATCAAACTTTAACAATATTTTTATCCAAGTGTTAGTTTTTCTCTTTTAGTGTCGATTTAAAGTTTATAGTGCCTTTCTTTTTCTTTTTTTATTTGTCTTTGCTCTTTTTTTAGAGTTCTGATGCATAACATTTTGGAAATGTTATTGTAGTGTTGGGAAAAAATGTATATTTTATCATGTTTAAACTTTATTATACTGAATATATTATTGTTATTGAAAAGGAGCTCAGATGCAAAACTAAAATTTCAACATTAAAGGAGGTGATGCAATGGATATGTTTACTCCTTACCTAATTATAGGTTTTGATTTCGAATACTCAATACAATTTTTTTTTTGCTAGAGGGTGTTTCCCCTAAATAGACTCTATAGGACACGAATTCAAATTACTTTGACAAGTTTTTAATAGGGAGCGCTTTCTTCAAATGGATTTTATAGAGCACGAATTTGAATTAGTCGGACTTCAATATAAATATCGAACAGGACACCAAAACAAAATTAGAAAGTCATTATGAAATTGTCCTCATGAAAAAAAGTTAAGAAAAACGCCCACCCCTCCAATATAAATATCGGACGGGACACCAAAACAAAATTACGCCCACCATGGGGCTCAAACCCACGACCACAAGGTCAAGAGCCTTGCGCTCTACCAACTGAGCTAGACGGGCAATTTTTATTAGTATTTTGTGATATTAAAATTTATTTCTATTCCTTCAGTGCTCACACATATGTAAAAAGAACAAGAATTTGGCCAAACATAAAAGGAAAAAGAAAAGAAAAATAAATAACCAGAGCTAGAAAAAATAACACCTGATATTACTATACTCTGCAAATCAAACACAAATTCACGATTTTCATTTCTAGTAAAAACAAAAGAGAAATCGGAGTTAGATATGTATATATTTTCAGAGTACTATACTTTTGTTTTTATTATTATATACATCGAAAGTAAGTAATTAAATCATCACCAACAAAATAAAAATTCATATAACCAACCAATTACACTATTAAAATCTCCAAGTACTTTCACGTAATTTTTTAGTTTCCTCAGTTTAAAAGAAGTCGCTAAAGCAAATATCATCTTTTAATTTTATTCAAACAGCCAAGATTGAAAATAAAATCCAGACTATCCTTTGTGAAGTTTCAATTTGATTTGTATATCCTAGAATAGAACATACTAAAATAATATGTATATATACTATTAATGTATTTAGTATGTATAGCACCTATTTATTTGAGATACATTATGTTAGTAAACATATAATGTATGATATTACGTATATCACATTTGAGTTGAAATTGGTATCCATTATCATATTCAATTAACGAATATGTATCAAAAAGTATGGAATATATTTTGATTGTATATCAATTTGAAGTAGATGGATGGAAGGGAGAAAATGGAGAGATTTAAGGAGAGAGATATAGATGGAATAAAAATAGAAAGATTTGATGAGATGAGTCTAGTGTGTTTGGTTTGAAGGAAAATGTTTCCAAGAAATTTTTCTTCTGAATTTCTAACTTATTTTTTAGTGCGCAAAGCTATATTGTCTCAAGAACATTTAGACGTAAGTTAGGAAAACACACTACGAGGGTGGAGAATGGGCATTTTGGGAGGGTGGAGAATGGGCATTTTGGGGGAGACAAGGGGTGAGAAGGTCAAGGGGTGTAGGTTGAGGTCATTGGGAGGAGACCATGAATTGGTAAATCACTTGTGGAACTTATTTTTCCTACTCTCACTAGTAAAGTCATTTTCTTGTTTTTTAAAGAACTTGTTTCCTTGAGAAAATATTTTTCAAAATATTTTGACCAACTAAACATGAAAAAATTGAAAAATATATGTTTTTCCAATTTTCTCACGATTAGTTGGACAAAAGTTTTGGAAAACATTTTCATTAGGAATAAGTTTCTTAAAAATGAGGAAAATGACGTCATTAATAGATGTTGAAAAATAAGTTTCATAAACGACATTTTGTAGCAACCGACCCTTGAAATAAACTTCCGCATAGAAGTTTGGGAATGATCTGCAGGCAAGTAAATGATAACTAAAGTGCAGATGAAAAGGGTTAAAATGCATACTTTGAACCCAACATAGTTTCAACATCATAACATTCTTGCAAGCAAAGAGAAAATCAAATTGTTTCAGGAAGGACCCTGTTCAACTTTCTCCCTTTAAGTTTGATTATGCATAAGAACACAATTTCTTAATACATAATATATTATACTAAATACCGCAGCAGGGACGAAGCCCGATGGTCACAGCAACTATCCCATAGATAATACAAAATACCACAGCAGGGACGGAGCCCTCCCTCCAGAGATGGTCACAGCAACTATCCCATGGCAAATTTTTGAGTCCAGCTCCGGGCAGTTGTCTCATACTTGCTCCTATCAGTTTTGTACATATGAGCAATCTCCGGCACCAAAGGGTCATCAGGATTAGGGTCTGTCAGCAGAGAACAGATAGAGAGCAGTACCTGCAAGGGACAAATTAATTAAGCCCCTATAATACACCCAACTAAAATCTAATCTGATGAATGCCCAGCCTGCACTTGATTGGTTGATGAATTATGAGACTGGTAAAATAGTTCAAATTTACTTTTTCAAAAATCTCAGGATGTAAATAACCAAAAAAAAAAGATCGATGTGTGGTAAGGCTGGTAACATATACCAAGAAATTCAACTAACCTTGGAGATGGTAAGTGCAGGGCTCCACTGTTCCTTCAAAATGTCTAGGCAAATGCTGCCATTGCTATTGATGTTCGGGTGGAAAACCTTTGTCCTGAAAGCTACCTGCACATTTATCCCATAAAATGAAGATGAGAAATTTGCTGACAGGGAAAAAAATAAATTAGAAGTAAAGGAGGTTGCAGAACAACATCATGTGGGGAAGTGACATCCACGTCCCTTGTTGATTTTGCACATAGAAGTTCTTTAAACTTACGTGCTTTGGCAAATAGATCTTGAAACATATTATGTCACAGTTAAAAAGAAGTGAAGAGAAATTCTATTATGTGATTCTCAAGCAATGTGCAAAACTTGCACTTAAGTTGTTAATACACCTATAAGAAAGGAGCACCGAGATTCCAAGATCTCAGGGTTTGTCAATGCACCAAGCCTCAACTGAAAGGGAAATCTAAGCTATACTTCTTCAATTTTGCACAATATGATGTACTCTTCCTACCTTAGATCAGGCTCTAGTTAAGTTACACAAGCAACAGTACCACTTGGTTGAAATAATCAAGTGGACAAACTATACTCTCTTGCTGACAATAGACTAGAATTCTATGCCTTGGTAACTTAGCAAGCTTTGCAGAACAGTTTCTCAAATAACAACAAGACTCAGTACTAGACCTTCATGACTGCCTTAACAGAATGCACTCTTCCAATGTTAGTAATCCACGGCCTTTTACCATGAATTCCTGATCATCGAAGCTCAGTCCACCAAACAGGAGACATTTATCCATTTGAAACTGTAATCACAGGGCATGGGACCAGCGACAGAACTAAAGTTGAACTCAAGTACTTTCATATGTGGCATCATCTTCTCAAATACAGTGTGTTCTGCCTGCTTAAATCTTGTAACATTAGCTATTGCTGCTCATAGGTTTTGGGGAAAAAGAACTAACAAGATTAAAATCTAATGGACCTGATGACATGGTTTCTAACATCGAATAGACTACCTATGACGGTATCAAACACCCAGAAATTCAAACTTCATTGAAGGCCATTTACAAATGTGAGTTGTGACTTTGTATAGGAAATGAAAAGGATCACAATCAACAGTTGACACCAGTTGAGTAGAGATTTCATATCTATGCTTACCTAATAAAGTTAATAAAATGAACAAAGAAGCTTCAATCCAGTTGATACAGTAAAATTACAAGCCTAGAATGATAAGCAAATTTGATTTTATAAAAGCAAGAGAAGTTTCAGAAATAGGCATAATACATAAACATGACCCTTAACTTGGCGTCAGCCGGCAACTATGACTTTTAACTTTGGGTGTGCACAAATAGACACTTAAACTTGTATAAAATTGAATAAATGGACACATTCGTCCTACATGGTAATTTTGTATCCTACGTGGCGTCCTACGTGTATGATGTCATGTAGGACACATGTGTCCATTTGTTCAATTTTATACAAGTTTAAGTGCATACTTGTGCACACTCAAAGTTGGAGGGCATAGTTGTCCACTGAAGCCAAGTTAAGGGTCATGTTTATGTATTATGCCTCAGAAATATCATGTTAATAAGCAAACAAACTAGTTGATCATCAAGTGTCATCAACAATACACATCCCTAATTTCATACCTTTGGTGGCTTGAATGGATAGTCAGGTGGAAAATGAATAGTAACAAGAAACACTCCACCAGAATAGGGACTGTCAGCTGGACCCATGATTGTTGCTTGCCAATGAAACATATCTTCAGCTACTGGGCCTAATACAGATAACATAAGCAAGAACACAAGAACTGAGAAAACAACTTGCCACATGCAGACCTTTAAACAAGTTTCTTCAGCAACACACAATACAAGCAGCAGATTTAACAAAACACGAGAATCAGAGAACAGCTTTGCAGATGTTAATGAGGGCCTGAGGCTCTACTTAAAGTCCTAGAGTCTCCATAGTTTTTTCTTCTTTTTTTTCCAGTAGATTCTTCCTAGAATAGTACTAGGTATGTTGTTGTTGTTGTTGTTGTTGTTGTGTCTTCCTAGAATAGCAGTTGTCAAAAATATGAAGGGACTTTTAACAGAGGGTAGGAATGACTAATTACACATACTTTGCGGAGTTTTTACCCTTAAAATAATGCTAATTGATTTTATTTTCCAAGTCGATGCTGAATACCAATCCATTTGACCTGCTATCAAACTCAAGATTTCTCTTTGATTTTACCCATCTCGTCAGGATCTATTTTGGGATGAGCTAAGTTCTACCAAGACTCTCATTTCCAGCCCATTAAATATCATATAAGCTCAAAGCACACAAACAGAGTATGACCCAGTGTTGTGAAAGGTGATTGACTCATCGCCAATGGTGAGAGGCAAGGCGAGGCAGCCCATCATCGCATTTTAGCATTGTGGCGAGGCGATCGTCAAAAGGCGACGCCATGGCGACAAAGGCGAGAGGCAAGAGGCGAGAAAGGGGTCGCCTTTTGTAATTTTTTTTTAAAAAGGCGACCAATTTAGGGTTTTAAATGTTAAAAGGTAATTTTAGGATTTTCGACTAGACTCCTCAGGCGACTAGCTAGACTTTTTCGGCGACTCCAAAGTCCAACCAATATGTATTTCTTCTTTTCTTCTTCAGATTTCTTCTTCCTCTGTTTCTTTTTTCCTTCTTCTTCAGAGTCACTTCTACCTCTGTTTTTTTCCTCACTGTTTTGACTTTTGTTCTGTTTTTTTCTCATTCAAGTTCTAAGTATGTATTATCTATTTTCAGCTTTTGAATTGAAATATTTTCTTATATGTTATTGCTATTGAGATTTTGATTATTGTGAGAAGAGAAGAGTTTGAGAGAGAACTCAGCTTGATTATTCCCACAAGCTATTGGGGTTTAAATAGCATACATGTCCTAAAAAGGAAAGGAAATCAATACCTAATCACTACAAATCAATATCAAATCAAGCTAGAGTAAATCTAGGAGGAAATCAAGCTACCTACTATATTTACATATGCTATAGAAATAGAATATTCCTAGGATTCTAACATTCCCCCTCAAGCTGGTGCATACAAATTATATGTACCAAGCTTGTTACATATATAACTTGTTTTGGGACCAGCTAGGGACTTGGTGAATATGTTTGCAAACTGATCACTTGACCGCACGAACCTTGTGACTATGTCTCCTGAAAGTACCTTTTCTCTAACAAAATGACAATCAATCTCTATGTGTTTGGTCCTCTCGTGAAATACTGGATTCGATGCAATGTGAAGTGCAGCTTGATTATCGCACACAAGTTCCATTCCTTTAGTATATCCAAATTTCAACTCCTTCAATAGTTTCTTGATCCATATGAGTTCACATGTTGCCACTGCCATAGCCCGATATTCTGCTTCTGCACTAGATCTAGCAACCACATTTTGTTTCTTACTTTTCCAAAACACCAAATTTCCCCCAACTAGAACACAATATCCCGAAGTGGATCGTTCTGGCAGGGGGTGACCCTGCCCAATCTGCATCTGAATATCCAACAATTTTCTCATGTCCTCGGTCTTCGTAAAGAAGTCCTTTCCCTGGAGCAGATTTTATGTATCGAAGAATGCAAATAACTACATTCCAATGACTATCACAAGGAGAGTTCAAGAACTGACTTACGACACTTACCGAGAAGGTAATATCAGGTCGAGTCACTGTGAGATAATTAACTTTCCTACCAGGCTTCTATATCTTCTTGGATCGCTAAAAGGTTCCCCCTGACCTGGTAGGAGCTTAACATTTGAATCCATTGGAGAATCAATAGGCCTACAATCTATCATCCCCGTCTCTTCAAAAATATCAAGTGCATTCTTCCTTTGTGAAATGGCAATTCCTGATTTGAATTGAGCAACCTCAATGCCCAAGAAGTACTTCAATCGACCAAGATCCTTAGTCTGGAAGTGCTGGAAAAGGTGATGTTTCAATTTGGTAATTCCCTCATCATCATTGCCTGTGATAACTATGTCATCAACATACACTACCAAATACATGCACAAACCTGGAGCAAAGTGACAATAGAACACAGAATGATCAGCTTCACTTCGTACCATGCCAAACTCCTGAATAACCATGCAAAACTTCCCAAACCATGCTCAAGGAGACTGCTTCAGGCCATAAAGTGCATCAATCTGTCCATCAGGCCCAACCTTCACTGTATATACCCACCGACAACCAACTGTAGATTTATCTAGAGGTAGAGGAACAAGCTCCCAAGTACCACTAGAGTGTAAGGCAGACATCTGCATCAATAGCTTCCGTTACCCAAGTTGGTAATCTTGTTGCTTGTATCTCACAGTCCACCACACTTGGCCCTTGGGTTATGGACTCAGGTGCTTCTGACCACATTTCTGGTAACAAATCTTTATTGTCTAATATTACTTACTCTCAGTCCCTTCCCACTGTTACATTAGCTAATGGTTCTCAGACCATGGCAGTCGGAGTCGATCAAGCCAATCTCTTACCTTTCTTGACTCTAAATAATGTTCTTTTTGTCCCTTTAGCCTCTTGTCAATAAGTCGTTTGGCTAAGGCTTTAAATTGTTTCGTCTCATTTTATAGTGACTTCTTTGTCATACAGGACCTCAGTACGGAAAGGATGATTGGCGAAGGGCATGAGTCAGATGGACTTTATTTTCTCAATTCTCACAAATCCACTACAGTTTGTTCAATCTCAAACTCTCCAGATTTAATCCATAAACGATTAGGACACCCTAGTTTATCCAAACTTCAAAAAAGATGGTACCTAACTTGTCCAAATTAGATTGTGAGTCATGTCAATTCGGGAAGCACACCCGAGCTACTTTTCCACGTAGTCCTAATAATCGCATAGAGTCTCTTTTTCATTTAGTTCATTCTGATATTTGGGGTCCTAGTAGAGTCGGTTCTACATTGGGTTTTAAGTATTTTGTTACTTTCATTGATGATTACTCAAAATACTTAAAACCCAATGTAGAACTGACTCTACTAGGACCCCAAATATCATAATGAACTAAATGAAAAAGAGACTTTGCACGATTATTAGGACTACGTGGAAAAGTAGCTCGGGTGTGCTTCCCCAATTGACATGACTCACAATCTAACTTACACAATTTGGACAAGCTAGGTACCATCTTTTGAAGTGTGGATAAACTAGGGTGTCCCAATCGTTTGTGGATTAAATCTAGAGAGTCTGAGATTGAACAAACTGTAGTGGATTTGTGAGAATTGAGATAATAAAGTCCATCTGACTCATGCCCTTCGCCAATCATCCTTCCCGTACTGAGGTCCTGTATGACAAAGAAGTCAGTATAAAATGAGGCGAAACAATTTAAAGCCTTAGCCAAACAGCTTATTGACAAGAGGCTAAAGGGACAACTAGGGCAAAAAAGAACATTATTTAGAGTCAAGGAAGGTAAGGGATTGGCTTGACCGACTCCGGCTGCCATGGTCTGAGAACCATTAGCTAATGTAACAGTGGGAAGGGACTGAGAGTAAGTAATATTAGACAATAAAGATTTGTTACCAGAAATGTGGTCAGAAGCACCTGAGTCCATAACCTAAGGGCCAAGTGTGGTGGACTGTGAGATACAAGCAACATGATTAACGGGATTACCAACTTGGGCAACGGAAGCTATTGATGAAGATGTCTGCTTACTCGCTTGATACTGAAAAAGTCATTGTATTCTACCTCAGACAAAGAGAACAATTGATTGGTGGGATTACCAGTGTATTCAGTTTGAGCGACATGAGCATTCTTTGGTTTACCATGCAAAGAGTAGCACACCTCACGGGTATGACCCAATTTGTTACAATGACCATATCTTGGTTGTTGTTTCCCCTGCCGGCCTCCATGCCGATTTCCGGTCTGAAATGAAGTCTGAGATGCTAGGACAAAAGAATCTGCAGGTGGAACTGGATGACTAGACGACATAGGTGGTGCAGCTAGTCGTAACAATCGAGCAAACATGCCATCCACAACAGGAACAGTAGAGCTAGCCAAAATTTGATCTCGCACGGAATCAAGATCAGATGGAAGTCCAACAAATATAACAACTAGAAACATGTTCTGACGCTGCTCTAATTGCTTTTCAACATTTGGAGTAGCGGGCATTAACTCATTAAATTCCTCCATAACCGCCTGAACCTGTCCAAGATAAGTTGACATATCCAAGTCCTGTTTTTTAAGGTTAGTCAATCGAGAAATCACATTATAAAAACGAGATATGTCATATGTGTATAGCCCATGAGCCTTTTCCCAAACTAAGAAGAAAGTTTGGAATGGTCGAAACAATGGCATCTACTTTGAATCAATAGATTTCCATAACAGACTATATAATTGAGCATCAATCTTCTCCCATTCGTCCCTATCTTTTTCAGTAATATCCTTATATCCTTGGCATGTGTATCCAAGTGATCCTGAACACCTTGTCCCTTGCACCATAATTGAACAGAGGAGGACCAAGATAAATAGTTTGCACTACCTGTCAAAGGTTCTGTGGTGATGCCATGGTTTGGGCTGGTGGAACTCACAGATTTAGTGCTAAACATATCGGATCCGAGAGACATGAAAAACAGATCTATTAGTGTTCAAAAATAAAGTAAATTCTGGGGAAAAAACTGAAGAACAGATCTAGAAAACTGGAGAAGATCTGGATAACTAGAGAATTACTTGATGTCTTGCCGGAAACAACCTGCGAGGATTCCGATCGTAATGGTGGTACTGGTATATGCACAATACCCCTGGAGAGTGTCGGAAACGCAGAACAGTGGAGGTTTTGCTTGGGGGGGGGAATTAGCAATTTTGTTCTCTTATTATTCTTGTTTTCTCACTAAAGTAAGCTCTGATACCCTGTGAAGATGGATCTTGGGCCTAATTCAACCTTAAAATCTAGCTTATGAGGGGAGGATTGTCCAAGTCCATATAAGGAGACTAAATTCCCATCCTTTTCGGATGTGGGAATTCTTAACAATTATTTATATATGCAATTAAATATTCCTTCTCCCCTCCCAAAGACAAAAGGCGGAAAAATCAAGAAAGCAATTGAATTTATGTAATCATGTGCCAGAAGAACAGGCTTTGGTTCACTGAGTAGTATGGTGCGATATGTGTGGTAGGCGCATGTCATGAGGTCGAATCCTGATGTGAACCCCAAGTGTGGTATTTAAGTAGAAATGATTTATGGGTTACTAATAATCAATATATATCTATATTATACTAACAGCACGAAGCCCCTAGATGAATTGTTGTTCGCCTTCTATAGTCTTTTAAAAAAGAGTTCAAACAAAATAGTCATTAATATTTCCCTAATATTTAAGACTAC
The DNA here is from genome assembly GCA_029582245.1 of Solanum etuberosum. Classification (NCBI taxonomy): domain Eukaryota; kingdom Viridiplantae; phylum Streptophyta; class Magnoliopsida; order Solanales; family Solanaceae; genus Solanum; species Solanum etuberosum. The sequence continues at coordinate 40,626 of JAJONR010004060.1, read as the reverse complement.
AAAATCAGCTAAATTTAATAATCACAAATTCACAATTAATACTTACGTTGTGTTTATCCTATCTTAAGTGGTGTGTTTGTTGATGAGTGGTGGACATTAACTGTTTGTTGTTTATATTCTTTTGTTAAACTTCCTTCGCTCTTAAATTGCTTAGTATTTAGTCCAAAGTATTTTGGGTATATATTATTATTATTTTTAAATGGTAACGTTGTATTATATCACAAAAGTACATGGGTTGTACTCAAACCTTATATACAAATGCACTCTAGACACCCCTACTCTATTTCTATATTGAGTCTAAAACATCAACTATAGAGGCAGTGTCATTTGAGTATAATTGATTACACCAAAAACATAACAACAAAATGCAGTTTAGTTTAACATCCTGCACACTATTTTCTATGCCTTCAAAACATCTGGAATTCCTTTCTTTCAAGATTGCCCACCATATTGAAGCAGGGATAATTCTTCATCTAGTTCTGTCTTTTGCAAGGGCACCTGCCTCCTCCCAGCTATACAAGGCCCCAGTAACTCTCCTAGGCATAGTCCAGGATATGCCTTTAAGGCTCAAGAAAATCCTCCAAAGCTGCTGAGTGTATTTGCAGTGTAGAAATAGATGGTTTACAGTTTCTAAGGTTTTCCCAGATAGGAAACACCTAGAGCATAAGGTTATCCCCCTTTTCATTACATTATCCTAAGCCAGGGCAGCTTCCTTAGCTAGCAGCCAAATAAAGCATGAAACTTTGTGTGGGATTCTACACTTCCATATTTGTTTCCAAGGCCAGATGGGACTCTGCTGGCTTGATTGATCCATCAGCCTGTAAGCTGAATGCACTTTGAACTCTCCTCTATTGTTGCCTTTCCACCAAAGCATATCCTCATATGCTTGAAGTCCAGTAAAGTGTCCAACCATGTTAAGGAATTCTGCCAACCTCATCACTTCCCAATACGTATTCTAAATTAAAAGAATCCCGTGAGAGGGCTGAAAAGGAAGCTCGAATGAAGTGAGAGGGTGGATGTAATTCAGCTCGACCTACAGAGAGAGGGAAATTCTTTCTATTGCGTTCCCGGCTCTCGGCTCTCTCTTTCCTTTTATCCCGTGCCTGGGGAATATATGAATGTCTTTCTCCCGGCTTACTACGATTTCTGGGTGGGAAGAAAGTCATTGCCAGCTCTTTGAACGAATATGCTCTTGGGCCGCCAGAAGAGCATCTCTCTCCTGAAGATGAAACTCCACCCTTGTGGTGTCCATAGTTCTGCAATAGTTCTTTGTTGGAACATTGCCAGATTGTAAATATCAGGGTAAAGAGTTTCCAGGTTACCTTTCTCATGCCATTCATCCTTCCAGAATTTGATCTTGTTCCCATTCCCCACTTTCATCTTAAATTTGGGTTTAACTTCCTCCCATAAGGCTCTTATGGATCTCCATAAACTGGTCCCATAAGGTGTGGTCACAATCTTAGTCATCCAACTATCTTCATTCTCATATATTTTGGGTATATATTGAAATAATGTAAGAGAGGTATCTCCTTTATAATTGAACTATTAATCAGTAACTTCTTCAATCCAAGGTGACATGATAAATGTTAATACATTCAACACAATTCTATCTTCAAAAACACATTGAATCCCAGCATATAAAATTACATCGACACATAATTTTCGCCGAAATAATGATCTGGAGAATTTGCATAAAGAATATCAGAGAAGAATCTGACACTTCCTTTAAGATCCAGAGATATTAAGCCAGAAGAAAAAAATCACATTAGGGAACTTTCGAGCACTTTGAACTCTTTTTAGGTTTAGGAGTTGTTTTATTTGTTATCAAATTTTAACCAATTAATTCTCTGTTAAATGTTTTAGGTCAAAATTCGAGTACTTACAACTCCGTCTAGGTTTTGAAGTCTTCTTAATGTATTTTTTTTTTTTTTTTGAAAAGGTTAACTGGAAGTCTTCTTTATGTTATAACACGGAAAAATCACATTAAAAAACTTTTCGAGTACTTTGAAGAATAATCTTTATAACAAAGAAAACAAAACTTTATTTACCTGATAGTTTTAGTTATTTAATCAGATCCTATGCCTAAACTATATCATTTCACAAGTTTTAATCAATTGAAAGTTTCTTTTAAATCTATTTCTTTACAAATTTGTTCGCTTTTTTCGACTTGATGAAGATAACCAAATGCCCAAAATGCTTTCAAGCATGTATTCATCCCCAAAATTCAACTTAACCTAAATTATTATTCTTTGCAAGTTGAGCAGACACCCAATTACATTGAATTCAACTATTGCATCAACCCAATTTTACTTCTCAATTCAAATGAATGTTGCATTTTACTTCTCAATTCAAATGAATGTTGCATTTATCTCGACGTCAATTGTTATAACACAAAGTTTATATATTTTTATACGATTCTTTTATTAATAGACAACAGAATTCACGAGCAACGCACATACACTAAAACTAGTAAAACTACTAAAAACAGCTTCAACTCTATACACTTCCCCAAACTAGAAATGTTAACCATTTAATCATGAAGTCACTGAGCAATCAAAACGATAACTTTTATAGAAGATCTGTTCAGATATAGCAAAAGGAAAATAAAAAAAGAAGTAGCAAACCTATAATCTCAACAAAGCCGGCAAGAACAGTACTAGATTTTTTTTTTAAAAATAGTTAAAAGTAGAAGGAGAAGAAAAAGGTACCAGCACTGCAAGAGGTAGGAGGATCTTTCTGGAGATCCTTAAGCTCCTTGAGAATCCGCTTGGATGCCATAGCAGACCAAATCCCTAACTTAACATAAAACAAAACCCTAGATCAACTCCAAATGCACAAATTTACACATACAGGAAGATAATCAAACACCATAAAAGCACAACTGAAGAAGAGAAGAAAAGAAACTTTACCTCAGAGATCCTCCTATGGTACTGCAATTCAGAATTCTGGAACTGGTGAAGAAACAATTAGGACTCCATTTATATATATATATATAGCAGAGAAGAAAAATGAGAAAGTGCGTTTGATCTGTAACGTATCTGTGAGAGGTAATTTCCACCTACAACCCCTAGTACTTTGAGGATGTGACAATTAAATCCCTTAATTATTTAAAAGTGGCAGTCACCTACCAAACTTTTCTAGTTATGGGCTACTTTCATCGTGCCTTAGTACACATAACGTTGGGCGCCCCGAGGAGGTTGCACAAGTATCAACCATACATGTGTTGTGTGTTAATGCCCATCATGATAATCAGCATCTGGTAGAAAGGCAATGCGGAGGCGACAGTCATTTAAAAATGTTGTATTGCATGTCCTATGAGTGTCAATGAGTTTATGAAAGACATGAGGTGAGTTCAGGGTCTAGCCTGTAGGTGATGGCGATGTGCATGCCACAAGCGCCACTATTGTACATTCTTGAGCAATAGTTGGAATGTAGGAAATTCAGATAAAAGTCTTGTTACTAGGATATTTTTAGATATGATTACCAAGTTTGGTATCATTTGAAGTTTGTTTACATTTGGGCTTGACTTAGCCGAGAAGTAGTGGCATTGTCATAATTGGTTTAAGCTTCTGAAGGCTATAACTTGTTCCATGAGCATGGGATGAAACTTCACGGAGGTGTGAACGAAGTCAAAAGGAGTTGTTAGGAACAATGACACCTGATTTGGAGTTCATATGAGATCGGGAAAAATCATCATCATTTTCGAACAGAAACATGTTTACAACTCACACTTGAGTCTATTTTTTAAAGCATATATAACATGGGTATAGTTTATTTCTTTAAACCATACATAAAAGGTATGCATGGTGACAACCTACCAGCCTTCCCCAGGCCTGTTGATAGTGGATCACCCAAAGTATGTTGCCTTAAGGAGGAAACTCAAGGGCCTTAAAAAGTGCCTAAGGTATCTATACGATTTTGGGAACTCTATGGATGACGCATGGCCTATGGCCAACGTTGGCGCCGAACAAGTAGTGAAGGCTTGATAGTTGGAAAGATTAGGACTTGTCGGCTTCCCTGTGATGGAATAAGACCTCTATGTCTATTGAGCTATCGGGGGCTCTCTTTAAATCCTCGTTAATTGACTTGTGTGCTTGAGTAGGTTCGTCTATGCGAGCAAGGGTCTGTTGTCCTAGACGTGCATTCGTGGGGCGAATTTGCGCTATCTGAGATGTATGTACAATATGTGAGTTTTGTTTGGAAATACCATAAGATAGTCGAAGGCATGGTATGGAAGGCACACATGACTAAGGCTAAGGATCAGATGTTTTCCTACTCAAGTTAAGCGTAAGGCACATACACATACACAAGGGAACTGTTAAGCTTGAGGACAAGGTTGTGCGCGCGAGAACGATATTCAAGTTCAGGTGAGGGACTAGTATGTTTATAGCCAACCCCCAACGTACGCATGAACAAGACCCAACATATGAGATTTGTCCCAATATCATGCTAGAAAGTTGAGCCTAAGGTCATGGAATCGAGTAAGAGGTAGCGCTAAAGCTAAGCCCTTGAGGCAAGCTTCGCCATAGGCATAGGGTAGTGCCAAAAATTCCGGGACAATCATTAGGCTAGCTTGTAGCCTATTGAGACTATAGGTGCCACACAGGTTACAATGTGCCACTTACACTAAGAAGGAGTCGGATCATGACAGAAAGAACTAACTAGATCATAATCGAGCAAATGATGGTGTTTCTTATATCGAATAAGGAATATTTGTTTGAATCACTACCACCCATTTGACTTGGACCAGTGTTGCCTTCATACATCCAGAACCACTTTGTGATATGGCCACCAATGATGCTCACCCTACAACATCATTGTCCTCCACAATATCTTACTTTGCAGCTAGAGTGCACTCAGAATAGTTCCTTGCATGAGACCAATCAGCCTCGAGCCCAATGCCTGAGTTCAACCAAGCTATAATTGTAGTCAAGTATTAACTAGAGTTTTCAAACTATGTGTCATCTTTTCATCCTATAACATAGACTAGACTTTTTTTTGCATATAAGTAAGCGCTTCCAAAGAAGAAATAGGCATCCGATATTTTCTCCTGAAACCAAGAAACTAGGGGTGTTCATGATTTGGTTTGAATCAATTTTTAGGATAAAATCAAAATTAAGTCGATTTTTAAATTATTAAAATCGAACCAGACTAAATACAATTTATTAAGGTCATGGGATAAATGCATTATATTATTTAAAAACGAGATTGATATGATATAACATGTTAAATATGTGTCGTGTATTTTCTAAGTCAAAAGACAATAGTTTGGTGATTTTATTATGGCATAATACATAAACATGACCTTTAACTTGACTTTAGCGGACAACTATGCCTTCCAGCTTTGAATGTGCACAAGTAGGCACTTAAACTTATATAAAATTGAACAAGTAGACACATTTGTCCTACATGGCATAATACAGGATGCCATGTAGGACATGAAATTGCCATGTAGGGTGTCATGTAGGACGAATGTGTCCATTTGTTTAATTTTATACAAGTTTAAGTGTCTACTTGTGCACACTCAAAGTTAAAAGTCATAGTTGCCAGCTGACGCTAAATTAAAAGTCATGTTTATGTATTATGTCTTTTATTATCTTAAAAAACAAAAGTGACTTTGGTTAGATATCCCCATAAATTGAGTGACTTTATTGTCCAAAATATAACAAAAATGACCTTAGTAGGATTTTCCCAAAAGTTGAATGACCATTCATGAAATTATTCATGCAATTAAGTGGGCCATTACAGACTCGTCTAATGAAGCATGATCAAGTGACAAGTGTCCAACGTTTGTTAGGGGTGAGTCAAGGTCAACAAAGCTATAAATTTTGAATTAGATTTTCAAATTTTATCATTAAATATTTGTTTGACCATTTAAGTTCCAAAAATTACAATTCAAAAATCTCAAAATTTTAAGTTTCAACTTCAAAATCTACGCCCAAGTCAGAGCTAAGCATTATTACATTATGGATGTGTTTGGTGCGGAGGAAATATTTTCCTAGAAAATATTTTACTAATTTTCCCACGTGTGGTAGTTTAATATATTCTTGGAAATTATTTTCTATGGAAGATAAGTTCGTTAAAAAATGAGTAAAATAACTTTTCTTTTTTTTAAAGAAAATCATAGGTTTTGATATAAAATATAATTGTACCGGATAGTTAAGTGGATTTTTAATTTTATAAAGAGAAATCAAAAAGAATATTGAATCGTACTAAATAAATTTTGGTAGGTTAGTTCAAGAATTACTTATCGAAGAAAAGGATATTTTGACAAGATATATTCATAATTTGTCGAACATTTGGCATGTTAGCTTTTAGAAAATCAGATACAAAAGTTAGATCTCTTCTCTCAAACCCTAGAATTATAAATTTAGCGTCACATGTCAATCAAAGCTTTCAAATCACTCGTAAATGTTACTCATATATATGGTAAATAATTTATTAGGGGTGAGCGTTGTGTACTTGGTTCGGTATTTTTAAAATTCGATCTCTATAATCGATAATTGAAAATAGATACCAAATATTGAACTTTCAAAGTTTAGTATGGTAAATTATGATACGTTAATTCAGTAATTACTTAATGAAGGAAAATATATTTCGACAAGATTTGTTCAATATTTGTCCAATATTGACATGTTAGCTTTTAGAGAAATCAGATATAAAGGTTAGATTTCCACTCTCAAACCCTAACATTATGAATTTGGAGTCACATGTGAATCATCAAAATCCAAACACTCGTTAATGTCACCCATATATATGGTAAACAAATTATCAAGTGTGAGTGTTCAATATTTCCAAAATTCATTTTTTGTATTTGATAATTGAAAATAGATACCGAACATTGAACTTTCAAAGTTTGGTATGAAAAATAAAATTTTGGTACGATATACGATAATTCAGTAATTACTTATTAAAAAAATATATTTTGACAAGACATGTTCATATTTTGTCCAATATTTGTTATGTTAGCTTTCAGAGAAATCCAATATAAACATTAGACCTCCACTCGAACCCTAACATTATGAATTTGACGTCACATGTCAATCAAGACATTCAAATCACTTGTTAATGTAATTTATATATATGATAAATAATTCATTATGGTGTGTACGTTCGAAATTTAGTTTATTGTTTCCAAAATTTGGTTCCAATAATTTAAAGTAGATATCAAATCAATACTATAAATTATTCGATACAGTAAGTTCCGATTTGATTCAGTAATTCAATTTTCACCACCCTATGTAAAGACGAAACTCAATTTTGTTTATTATTTTAAAAAAAAACATTTCGGATCAAGGGATCGTTTTTTTAATTGTTTAGAAAGTCGATCGGTTTTTGAGTTAGTTGGATTAAAAGTGCTCCACTTTAACAAATTTGAGGTATAAAAAGTGCACAAGTTTATATTTGAAGGAACAAAATTGGCTTATTATATTCCCATGCGTAAGTGGCTATTTGAGTGGCATAAGACTACAAATACAAATTATCTATGCCTTCTAAATTCTGACTTTGCTCATCCAAAAACCTCAACATTTCATCGGAGAACGAAGATCACCAAAGAGCTTTCGATTAAATCACTTCGTTTCGCCGTTCGATCCTTCCCGATCTCAAAATGAACGACGGTGATGTGTCCAAGCAGATCCATCAGATGGTTAGATTCATCGGCCAAGAAGCGGAGGAGAAGGCCAATGAGATTTCCGTTTCCGCTGAAGAAGTATGAAAATCATGTTCTAATTTCGAATTTTGAAGTGAATTTAGTTGAATTTTATCTCATGGGTTATGCACTGGCTGTGGTTTTTGTTGTTAGGAATTCAACATTGAGAAGTTGCAGTTAGTGGAGGCGGAGAAGAAGAAGATCAGACAGGAATACGAGCGTAAAGAGAAACAAGTTGACGTTCGTAAGAAAATGTGATTTCTCTATTTTGCTCTGATTTGTGACTCTGATTAAATTTGAGATTTTTCGAAGATTTTGTTTATAAATGTTGCTCTTTATAGAAGAAGAGTTAAGTTCAAGACTCCGCGTGAGAATTTGACATCTTTGCTTCCACATATTTCTTATCAAATGATAGTAAAATGAGGTTAATAGAAGATATTCAAAAGATGTTATACTATTAACTATAATAGATACCTTTTGATTTGGCATGACGACTTTGTATTCATCCGAAACAATATAATTTTTAATTGCACTTGAAACTTTCATTTTTAGACTTAAAATTAAGTCTGAATTACCATGGATTTACATTCTCCTTGGTCCATAGTTTTGTGTACCGATTAGATAAAAGAATTGCATACAACGTTCACTAATTATTACTAGCATTTACTGGATATTTAGGATTCAATGTTTGTCACTCATTCTGTTTCTGCTTTCAGCGATAATACCTTTCTGTTTAACATCAATTCATGTAGGACAAAGTGATTTCAAACCGAATTTGAACATATTGCTGTGTGTGTTAATATTTTTTTTTGCTTCCTTTTTTTCAAATTAGCCACACGGTTAAATGACATTTGATTTCATAGTGATGTCCGTTTTGGAGTCAACCAAATCTTGTTAAATTACTGAAAATTGAACTTCTTTTCAAAAAGATTATCTAATTTCAACTTTATCGGGCCAACATAGTCTTTGACTTTCTTTTGTTATGCATTTCTTGCAGAGAGTATTCCATGCAACTCAATGCCTCTCGGATCAAAGTTCTTCAAGCTCAGGATGACTTGATTAGCTCCATGAAGGAAACAGCAGCAAAGGAGATCTTACATGTTAGCCATCACCACAACCACCATAGCTATAAGAAGCTTCTGCATGATCTTATTGTTCAGGTACTTTTGACTAATAATAATCCATCAGATTTTGTTCTTTGCTTCTAGATTTTCTGAGACAAACTATCAAAACTCGAAAATTAATAGGCTTATTTTACAAAAGACATGCTATTCATCAGATGATCATCAATATCTTCAGTTGATATGGTGTTGTACTTATATTTTCTGCACAGCTGTATACCAGCTTATGAATAATTATTCTGTTTTGTTACAACAAAAGTATGGAGTAATTTCTATGTTAATTATCCAAGGAATACAATGATTTAAATACAGGAAAATAAAAAACTAACTAAGGTAACTAGATATCCAAATCCCTAAAAATCAGCTAGAATATTATATACAAGGAAACATATAACTTTATGATTCTCTAACACTCCCCTCAAGCTAGAGCATAGATATTGATCATGCCCACTTGTTACAAAGGCAATAAACTCGAGTTCCATTCAAAACAAATCAGCTAGTTAACAGTTTACTTTTGTTGGTGCGATGTTTTTCTAGATATTTTCCCATAAACCTTGTTGTTTTCTGTTTGTTGTGTATTAATTGTTACATAGACCCTTTTAACAGAGAAAAGCCCATCCTTTTTTGTGCTTCCATCTCATAGAATCTGGAATTGAAGTAGTTCCTGTGAAGTCCCCTATTTCATGGAGTAGGTTGGCGACTATGTCCTCTTCCCAATCATTCAAGAATCTCCTAAAAGATAGATCACATCCTTGTTCAGTCCAACACTCTTTGACAGTTGCTTCAAGGTTGTTACAGATGGTGAACATGTCCGGAAAAATCTCTTTCAGAGGGATCTAGTTGTTCTAACTTTAACTTTGAACACCCACTACATTCCACTAATTTCTTTCCCTTGGGTTAATCCACCAAATCCCATGTGTGACTTTCCTCTAAGGGATGTATTTCATCAAGCATTGCATTAAACCATCTAGGATGATTCAAAACCTCTTTCACTGTTTTGGGTACATAGATAGAGTCTAGAGAGGCAGTCAAAGATATAGACGTAGAGGATAAGTCATCATAGGAAACAAAATTAGCAATGGAATATGTAGATTTACAACTACGAGTACCTTTGCGAAGAGCAATAGGGAGGTCAAGATTTTTTGCAGGATCTCGTGGCAAATGGACTGTTGTAGGGCATGTATCATTGGTCTCTCGCCTCCTCGAGTAAACTTGAACAACTGGTGGTCTTACTACCGCAGATGGAGTAGGAATTGATAGGACAATAGTCAATTGATCCTCAATAAAAGAACTGGGAGATGGAGAGACAACATTTGATTCTTCCGTCAAATACGGCTAACTTGATAGACTAACCACCCATCTTCCTCCTCCTGAATTTTAGTTGGAGGTACATAGAAGAATGGTGTAGACTCTGAAAATGCCACATCAATTGACACCCAATATCTGCGAAGTTTAGTAGAATAACACGGACACCCCATCTGAAGGTGAGAATAACCTAAAAAAATGCACTTGAATGCCTTGGGATCCAACTTGGTAACAAATGGTCGAGCATCTCGAACATAACATGTGCATCCAAATACCTTAGGTTCCACCGAAAAAAGTGACTTGTTTGGAAAAAGAACACTATAAGGGATATTACCAGCAAGCATAATAGATGGAGCAAGCCGTAGAGATCGCAAGTCGAGCTGTCTCAAGTAGATGTCTATTCTTTCTTTCAGCAACTCCATTTTGAGAGGGTTTATCAACACATGAAGACTGATGAAGAATACTGTGTTGTCTCATATATGACTGAAATATTCCTGACATATATTCTTTAGCATTGTCACTCCTTAGAATACGTATTGAAATATTGAATTGGGTTTTGATTTCAGCATAGAAGGCACAAAAGTGAGTAAACACTTCTGAGCGACTTGGATTCTGAATTACTTGGATTTATTTTATGAAGAGTTGTTCTGAAGTGTTCACTCATTTTTGTTGCCTTCTATGATGAAATCAAAACTCAATTCAATGCTTCAGTACGTATTTTAAGAAGTGACTATGACAACACGGTACTCTTCATATGTTGATACACCTTCTCGAAACGGTGTTGCTGAGAGGAAGAATAGACATCTACTTGAGACAGCTCGGGCACTTTTGTTCCAAATGAAAGTTCCTAAACAGTTTTGGACAAATGCGATTTCTATAGCTTGTTTTCTGATCAATCGCATGCCATCTAGTGTGGCTGTTGGTAATGTTCTTTTTCCTAGCACGTCACTATTTCCATATGAACCTAAGGTGTTTGGAAGCACATGTTATGTTCGACCATCTGTTGTAAAGTTGGATCCCGAAGCAGTAAAGTGTGTTTTTCTAGGCTATTCTCGTCTCCAGAAAGGTTATCGATGGAAGATACTTGGTATCCAGTAGAGTGGTGTTTTCAGAGACTACACCATTCTTCTATGCACCTCCTAGTCAGGGGGAGGGAGAGGAATGGTTAGTCTATTAGGTTACCCGTGCTTCGACAGCACCATCAAATGATATTGTTCATCCACCTTCCGGTCCTTCTATTGAGCACCAATCGTGTAGTGTGCCTTCATTACCTGCTCCATCTGTGATAGCCAGGCCTCAAATTACTCAAGAAGGCAAGAGAATGATGATACATGTCCTGCACCAGTTCCTTCGTCATCGGATCCAGAGTGGTGGTTAAAATGTTAAGGTTACAGGAGACACGGTTGCAGTTCTAGATACCAAGGAGTAATTTGGTTGCTGCTACAAAGAATTTGTGTTTCTGACTTTCTTCTGTCCTCTTCAATGGAATCCTGAGGTTTCCATATGTTCATAGCAATATGATCTTTCTTTTTCTTTGTAAGTTCCTTGTTTCTTGTGCTATCTCCAAAACACGATATAATAATTAACAGCTAAATTATTTGCAATTTATGTTGTCTATAGACACAATGGGCTTTATTGTCTATGTGCCTTTATGAACTAATGTTGCTCTTTTGTTTGGGAATAAGATGAGTACTACTCTTTGATTGTAGAGTTTACTCAGACTTAAAGAGCTTTCTGTCTTACTGCGTTGCTGGAAAGATGATGTAAACCTGGTAGAAGATGTACTGGATGCAGTAAAGGAGGAGTATGCAGAGAAGGCAATGGTCCACAAACCTGAGATCATAATTGACCACATCCACCTTCCACCAGCCCCATCTCATCATAATGCGCATGGTCCTTCTTGGTAAGTGGCTTCATATATGTCTGCAATGCTAAGTAGCTCCTCTTTGTAATTCATCTATCTCTATCCCGACAGTTCTGGAGGAGTGGTACTGGCTTCTCGAGATGGGAAAATTGTGTGTGAGAACACTCTTGATGCCAGATTGGAAGTTGTGTTCCGTAAAAAGCTACCCGAGGTACTTGCTTTTGTGCTTACCTCCATACTTCTCATGATTTGTGTTCTTGTCTTGCCAATTTTCTTGTTTTCCTTATACCAATGTTGATACAATTGTGGTCCTTTTGCCGAGTTACACTGTCTCTTTCAAATGTCATGCATCCCTTGTCATTTTACAAATATCATGTAGATGAATTAAGCGTCTTACATGCTCATTACCTATAAAAAAAAACATCTTTACAGGCCTTCTTTTGGGTGGGGGGAAATAAGCATTGTTGATACTTACAGGCTACAGCTGCTGTTTATGCTGTCCTCCATAAAATTATTTTACATGTCAAGTCAATGGCTCTTTGTACTTCGTACCTTGTGGCTTAAGCATCTCCAATAAGCTCCTTTGCTATTGTTTTTGTTACTGCACTTTGACATTTTGGAGTTGTGGGAATGTCTATTGCTTTCTAGTCTTTGTTGAGACTAAGTTACGGAAACTTCATTATTCGTTTCCCTTTGGGGTAATATAATTCTTAAGCAGCAAGCACATATTAAGACGAGCTTAGTGATAGATGAAAGTGAAGATGGACTTAAAATGACTGGACATACCACTCACCAGTAATATGAGTCCAGAAACGAGAAAATGACTTAATTCAGTTGATTGAAATGGTCCTTAATGTATAACAAAGGTGCTCATTTTGGTCCTTAAAATATTTTAGTTGATTAAAATGGTCCTTAATGTATAACAAAAGGTGATCGTTCATTTTGTTCCTTTACCTTAAATCTAACAGATTTATAAAAAAAAGTGTTAAATGTAACTATGAACCCTTCGTGGCCAACAACATTTACTATTTATGTCTTCTTTGTTAGCTCTAAAGGAAGAAAGAACACAAAATCTAATACCATTTTCTCTATTTTCCCCCGACAATTTTTTTTTTCTCTTTCCTAAAATATTTCTCCACTGGCCTAATACCGATTTCTATTTTAAGCCAGAGAAAATATTAGATTTTGTTAGAGAAAGTAGAGATAATGGTGTTAGATTTCATGGGTTTTTTTTGGAGCTAACAAAGCAAACAACAATAGTAGATCTTGTCAGCCACGTGGGATCCACAGTTATATTTAACGCTTTTATTTCAATAAATATGTTAAGTTTAGGATAAATGATCAAAATGAATACATTTATTGTATGTTAAGGACCATTTCAATCAAGTGAAATATATTAAGTACCAAAATAAAGCAGGACCATTTTGGTCATTTTCACTCCAGAAACAGTCATTGTAGAATCGTAGTAGAGGTGGAAGCGAACAAGAGCAAACTTTCTGCTGTTGCTTCCTCTGTCGTTGTGATTGAGTCCATCAAACAAGTCCTGCTGCTTCCATCGATTTTGCAGATTTTATAATTGCTTTTCAATGGTTCCCAAGAACTCTCTTTGCTTAATTTCTCTCCTAAATCTTGCAGATCCGCAAGTGTCTATTTAGGGGGGTTGCTGTCTGAGGGACTGGAAGTTAATCTCACCTGTCTCAGATTCTGAGATAGGCTATCGGCTGATAAATTATATAATCATCAAAGGCTTGCTTGTATACAATTTATTTTCTAAAAGACATACTTCCCAGTTTTTCTGATACTAAATTCCCTGGGGCTTAGCGACAACCTCAGGTTAAGTAATCCTTTATACTCCAGCATTAAGCTTTAATACCTTTTTTCCCATTATAATGTTCTGCAATAAGTGAATGTTGGATGATCTGAGTATTTTTGGTTGAGACATGAATAAAACGATATGAGTGTCGGCCCTCTATAGTTCACTGCTGTTTACTATAAGATTTAACAATCGATATTCATATTATGATATCATGAGAGGGGTTCGTACCTTCCACTTCCAAGGTAGAGGTAATGACTGTATACAGGTGCATGCATAGTTGTTCTGGAACACATTTCATAGTCACTAATATATATATATATGGATTCCTATCGTAGTAGAATGAATCTATTGTGAGACATTAGTATACTTTTGGGCTCTTAATACCTTTATTGATAGCATATCGTCTCGTATTTGCTCTTGATCCTAATGGAGTTTGAACACAAATTTTGCGCATTTGAACCAACTCAATATCTTGACATGATGAATTTCATGTGTCAAAGTATTTTGGGGAAAGTCCAAAGTTACCCCTCTATTCTTTACCATATTTTAAAAATTATTCTTCAATATATTTAGTTAATTTTATTTTTTATTTTTAAGCTTATTGGAAAGATTTGAACTTTTAGTATTTGGTTGATGAGGAATATATGACCTCCTATATATATATTATCTTCATTTAAGGCATGAGAATGGACATATTCCATATATTTTCATTAAAAATGGCAGTTACTCCTTCTTATACGCATTTGACCTACTTCCTCTTTATGTTTTTTTTTTCAATCTGCATATCACATTTGACCTACTTCCTCTTTATGTTTTCTTCCGATCAGCATATCTTGCTATTCCAATTTTGTTTGTTTATTCGTACACATGGAGGGTTATGATTTTATTTTTATTTTATCACTTTCACTCTAATTAACTAATGATTATTTTATTGATTAGTATAAAGAAAGCATTTGCAGAATCAAAGTGTCAAATTCAATATCTATTTTGCTATGTGAGTACTGTAGATCTATGATAGTGAAACTATTCTCTCCATTAGTAATTTAATTTTAGGATTATGTTTGTGTGATTAATGTGTCCTATTTTGTTTGCACAATCAATTTACTCTAATAGAATTTCATTGTTTATGAGTAATTCATTCAATCTTCAATTAATTTTATTGTTATGAACGAGTTACTGATTCTCTTTCTTTGTAAATTGTCACATAAGCAGTCTATTGAGTTTTGCTTTTTGGTTGGTTGGCGGCTCATGGAACATGATTTATCGAAGCTCATGGAGCATAGTTTTTCATCATCCCCGAGTGGCTTCAGAACACCAACAAGCTCCTCGAAAAGCCTTGCAGAAATACTTGCATTTGTGAACCCCTTCAGTTCTCAATGTTGGGAATAATTGTGTGCTGTTCTACAGTGAGTCGAGCTCTCATGAACTATACTAATCAGTCAAACGAGCTAGATCATTCATGTCGTCTGCTTGGACACGACTAACAGGAATATGAAGATCAATAAAGCTATGGTAGTTCTGCTTCTGTATGCACACCAAGATAACCTCTTCTTTCCCATTGTTTCTGAACCAAGTCATCCGAAGATGCTCCCTCTAGCTCCTGGTGAGACATATTTCTATCTTCGCAATGATTGATAACGATGCATATACAGCTCCCTCTTGTCCACCCAAGCAACACATATACTATATGGGGTAAAAGGAATTGAAGATGCTTCGAAGAGAAAAGAGAGACGCTTTATACTTTCAAATGTAAATGTATTCACAATTTGTACTATTGTATGAAATTAAGTTTCATTCTATGTACGACAAACTAACTAGACTTGTTAGAGTCTAAGTATGTATTGTAATATAAGTCCAGATTCATGTATACCATTCTGGTACTATTTATCAATAAAAATTTGTTGCATAAGTGATTTTAATTACATTTATGATCTCTAACATATATCTCATGTTTTACATCTTTGAAACTAAGAAAAACTGATAGACTCATGATGCTATTAGCAGCTGGTTAGGGAGGAGGATGAGGTAAAAAGCTCAACCACATCTGGTGCATCATATGCATCTGCATATTGTGAAGGAACAAGTTTTCTGCACCACCAGAAAACTATCTGTATATAATTGTATTTTGGCACAACTATATTTTATTAAGGTTTTCAACAACACATGTTATAACATCAACTATTTTTAGAGTAAAATTTGTTGATTTGCAGAGGAATCTTACATTTCATGTTCACTTTCGAATGATACAAAGTGCAACTATTTTCACGCGTAATATGAAATATAATTTATTTGACCCAAAAATAGATGACAAACTGCAATACAAGCATATAATTTTATTATGTTCAAATACTAAAACTATCTTTACCCCATATACATGTCAAAATAAACAATGAAAGTACTATTCAAAAGTTAAAAAATTTCAAAGAAAACTAATTAACTGCTTCTTCTTGTTTCTTGTATTCTCAAAGCTCCAAATCCTTCATCTTCTTACTCACTAACTAGGATGGTGTTGTTGGAATGGAGTTGAAGCTGCTTTCATCAACTCCTGAAAGGAAGAGTTATAATTCATCAACACGCACTTTAGCATGTACATAATATATAAATGATAGAATAAAAAATGAATAGTTCTTTACCGTAAATGATGTGGCATAAGCACAATCAGTGTTCTCAATAAATCCTTGATAATATCCTGGATATCGTTGAAACTGCTGACAAATTAAATGATAAAATTTGAAAGAATTTTGTTAGTTGAAGAAGAAGGTATATGAAAAGTAAGTCAACTTACATAAGCTATTATAAAAAAAAAATTACCATTGTATGAGCCTCGTTAGATATTGTTGTACCATTCTGCTCGGCTTCGACATTATAATTTGAACTGCACATAAAATTTTAGAAGTTATAACAACAATATAGAAATAATATTCACTGTGTAAAGTGAAATTACCTTGTTTCCTTTCTCTTAAATTTCATACTTTTCGTTTGTCTTTTTTGCTTCTGAGAAGTAACTTTTTTGGTCTTTTGAGTAACTTCTAGAGCACCTTTCATTCTCAAAGATCTTGGACGCCCTTTAGTTGCCGCTACTGGAGGGTCAAGGAGAGTAGTATCTTGACTTTGTTCACATGATATTTCAAAATATTTTTCACTACCTTGACCACCCGATACAACACTATCTTCCTCTGATTCATAAGGAAGTTCATCAAGTTCTTCACACAATCGCAATAATCTTTGATGTGCAAATTGATAATGTTTTTCAGACCTTGTAGCTCGTTCAGATGGCCAATAGAATGTATCATAATGTTATTAAACCATAAGGTAGAAGATTTCAAAGTTTTTATTTCATTTGGAGGATCATTAGCTCTTTCTTTGGTTGCATGTCTACTCCATCGATCTAATAAATAATATGTCGGAAGCGAGTGAATCTGTTTCTTTATAAATACCATTAGTACATGTCTACATAGAATTCCCATGAACTCAAATTTGTGGCACGAACAAACCGCTCTTTTCAATGCAAGATCCAAACTAACGATGTATGCCGTCTTTTGTTTTTGAAGTTGATGCACTTTATAGATGCTTATTCCGTCCTTAACCTCAATCTTTTCAGAGATAAATTTTTGAGATTGAATTAGTTCTTCTTGAAAAATCTGAAATATCTTTCTTGTATATTCCTTAGCTGCTTCATCCTCCATAGGATACAAAGTTTTCAAGATAGGCCTTGAATATTTTGTCTTGTAATCCTTCTCCCTTACTTTATCATATCTAGCGTCAATAGCATTAGCATTATCATATTGCACCACAAATATACTCATTGGAGTACTAGAATTCAAATAATCTTTAAAAAAATTGTTCATACTCTCACTTCTTTGACTTGTTGACATGCCTGCACAAAAAGTAGTACGCACATATGCTGGTATCCATTTTTCACGAATTGCATATATTCTGTGCAACCAACTATTTTCTCCTAAATTACACATCTCCATTATTTCTATCCACATTGTTTCAAATTCCTCAGGAGTGGTTGTACCATGAATACACCAACTAAACTTGCTACTAAAATCAGCATACTGATGATAAACATGACTTCAATATTCTGGAATCTTCTTTGTTATGTGCCACATACAAAAATGGTGTTTACTGTTAGGAAATACTGCTGCAACTGCATTTGTTATGGCAGAATGTTGATCTGTTATGATTGTATGAGGTGCAACTCCGAACATTGCCTCTTGCCTAGTACGAAGTAACCACTCAAAAGTGTCTTGAGTTTCATCCCAAAGTAGAGCACAACCAAATAAAATAGACTGATAATGATTGTTAACTCCAGTAAATGGAACAAAAGGCATTTTATATTTATTTGTCAGATAAGTAGGATAAAAACAACTACTTTTCCAAAATTCTTATAAGCAATCCTAGATCTAGCATCAACCCAGAAACAATTAGCTAAATGACCATCTACATCCATTTGAATTGCATAAAAGAAACATGGATTTTCAGATTGACGCCTTTGGAAATATTGTAGCATTAATTGTGCATCTCCTTTTTCAAGATCTTTTTGTCTTCTAGTTTGCAAATAATTCTGGATTTCTTGACTTGTTAAATTCAGTCGATCTACACCCCAAGCTTGATTTATTAACACTGACGCTATTTTACTTGGACGAACTCCAGAGTTATCAAGTAAATCAATAAGATTCTTTTGGGCATCAATTTTTTTTCTTTTCGACCGCAAGAATTTTTGACTATTTGGAGATGCAAGTTCATGATTGTGCTCAGCAACAAGCCTACAAACAACCCAATTACCTTCTTCTTTCTTCGACATATATAACAACGCTTTGCATCCTTCTCTGGTTTCATCTTTTGGTTTATTACTTTCTAAATTTTTCTTTGAACGAAATCCTTGCTTTGAACAGACAAACTCTTGATCAATTATTGATTTATCTTTTCTTGACTTAGTCATACGACCTCGACGCACACTAAAACTGCTACGATGAGCATAATCAAGATAAAATTTAAATGAATCATCAAGTGACTGAAACTCCTTACCGATATAGGGGTCTCTCGAATTCCCAACTCCTATTTCGGAAACAATCTCTCTTGTTTCTTCCATATCACTTTCTTCTAATGGAACTTCAACTTCTGTATGTTGCTCATCTAAATTTGAGTTTTCCATTAATGCTGCAAAATACATTTATGAATGTTAGATAGGTTACAATTATGAATATGTCTATTTATTTATTCAATACTTCCTTTGTAAAATATATTCAGTAGTGAAAGTTCAACTAATAAAAATTCTTCCCAAAAACTTAAAGAGTAGAACAAAAGAATTGGAGACGATATGACAATACTTTAAATGCAATATTCACCTCTCTCGACGCTATATTCACCTATTTTTAGTACATTGAATTATTTTGCTAATGAAGATTTGTCCAAAAGGAGTTTTTTTATGCTTATAAACAAGAAAATATATGACATTCGTTCTCGCGACATACCGTTGAGTAGAAGAAGCTTGTCAAGTTTCACAATGTTTGAAGTTCTAAAAATTATTTCTTGTTTGATGCTTTGAAGAATTACATGAGCAATGATCTGAAGGGAAAACCTACGATAAACCTAACTATTGTAATTAATTTTGGAAAGAAAATAATTTAATTACGGAACTAAATTTGGTTAGAATCCAAATAGGACTCAACTGTTGATATTCTTCTTCTTCTCTTTTAGTAAATTGTTGATATTATTTTCTTTTCTTTTTTATAATTATAATATTTTATTAAAATAAGTTACATGATGGTGTAGAAATTTGTTACACCGACGTGCACAAAACTTAAACTCCTTATAAAATTACATTGGTATATTGCCAGGTAAGAAGGCTAAAAAAAAATTTATTTTGAATTAGAGTCAAATTTTCTATTGGTTATAAAGTCAAAGGGTGTCTGGCTGCGCTTTGTCCTTCTGGTCACTTGCTATAACGTCCTTTGGCATAACTAAGGTACCAATTAATACTAAAAAGCTGCAATTTGCAAATCAATTTTTTCTTGTTAGATCCCAACAGTGTCTGCATTATATTTTAATAATATAACTTTTTGCCTTTTGTTGCATGATATATGTATCTATCTATAGTTTCATTACATGATTATTTATTAACGACAATAACAAAATCAATATACTTAATATAATTTTATAGTTGGAATTTTGAATTTTTTTTGAATATACGCTGAGCTTACTTCTATTTAATTTTTGACAAAGAAACACTAATTATTGTTAGTTTCATTTTACTTGATTAGTTCTACCAAAAGCATCCAATTGCACTAAAATCTTCAACAAAAATGTTTAAAATGAAGAAACTAACATTTTTCATTTATGAGCAGACAATAATTCGAAAAGAATTAATTAGTTGAAAGTCTTCTCGTATTTCTTATTAGCGAAGAATATACCATGGTGTAAAGGATTTGAAGACAATTTTAAAAGAGCGCTTGATAGAGACATTAACATTAGATATAATTTTATTTTTTTTATAGTCAAATAATATTGTTTAAAGTGAGGATTCAAGATTGATGAATACGTAATTTAATCGATGGTACTTTTTTATTGATCACAAATTACATATTACCACACCGGTATTCCTTTTGCCAAATCAATTCTCTTAAATATAAAATTTAAACGATAAAAAGGTAAATAAAATATCATAAGTGACCTAAAATAAATATATATATATATATATATATATATATATATATATATATATGAATCTAGAAATGTGATCTTTATCCTTCCAGTATTTTGGCTTGTTAATGTGTTATCCGATGAGATTTAATTGATTTTTAATCATAGTTTTTTTTTACAAAAGATTATCTATAATTTGAGTGATTTTATAGTGAAAGTAAATAATTTAGTGACTTTTATAAGAAAAAATCATTATCATGCCCTTTTAAGAATTTTTTTTGGAAAGGTATTCATTTCATTTTCATGAAAAAATCATTGTTCCATGGATTCTTGTATAAATTTTTTTTCCTGAAAATCAAAACCTTTTTCTACTTTACTTGATCCATTGAAAAGTTTTTCTTTGACCAAGATATTTTTCCTTCTTTTTGTTCCACCTGAATATCCCTTTCCACCGCAGCACCAAGTTGCCGCCGAAGATGAAACGCTCCTTAATAAAGGTATTTTCCTATTTAGGAGAACTCGTTATTAATACTAAATTAGTGTATTTCTCCAACTACAAATATGATAGTACTATTTTTTTTTAATGATAGTAGTGTTTGGGTCAACAATTTCACACACCTCAATTCATTTCATGGTATATATGTCACCAGGGGCGGAGCTACCTGGAAGGTAGGGAGTTCATAACCCCCTTCGTCAGAAATTACACCATATATATAGTATTGATCTATTGATTTACGAGTGTATATTTAATAATAAACCCTTTTAGCATAAGTTAAAGGCTTGGTTCAGTGGTTAACTGGGTTCAAGATTCTATCAATCTTCTAGGTGATATTATTAGTGTCCTTACTTATTTTTTTGAATCCCTCAATGAAAATTCTGTCACTGTCACTGTATGCCACCTCTCATTAGCAACAAATATCACGTAACTCTGTTCATCAACCTCCCATCAGCAACAAATACCATGTAACTCTATCCACCAACCTCTTATCAGCAACAAATATCAGGTAACTCTATCCACCAACCTCCTATCAACAACAAATACCAGGTAACTCTGTTCACTAATCTCCCATCAGCCTATCAACAATAAATACCATGTAACTTATAAATATTATGTAACTTTGTCTACCAAGGCTAAGACAGACAACAAATATCAGATAATTTTGTCCACCAAAACTTATACATACAGACCATACCCTTGAGTTCATAGTTCTCCAATTACAATATCCTTATACTCTATATTTTTTTAGTAGAATTAATTTTCAAGAAATATTTTTAAACAAAAATAATTTAATAAATTATATATTATATTAACGTAATTTTTGCTAAGATAACACTTATTCCACGGAGTGATTAGGCAACATAGACTAGTACGCCAACCTCTCGTTGGTTGTTTTGGCCACTACCCTTTCACTCCCTCGACGAGTCCGTCACTCTCCTATTACCTAAAAACCCCACCAAACATTTCTCCTTTTCCACTATATATTCATCTTCTTCACTCCATTTTCAAGAATCTCTTCCTTTTTCTCCTAAAAATCACTTTTTCTTCATTCACCATGGAAGGCGCAGCAACAGCTCAAGCTTTATCTCGTATTGGGTTAGCTGGTCTTGCTGTTATGGGTCAGAATTTAGCCTTAAACATAGCTGAAAAGGGGTTTCCTATATCTGTTTACAATAGAACCACTTCGAAAGTAGATGAAACCCTAGATCGTGCTCAGAATGAAGGACAACTTCCGTTGATTGGACAGTACAATCCTCGTGATTTTGTGCTGTCAATTCAACGACCCAGATCTGTTATCATTCTTGTTAAAGCTGGGTCACCTGTTGATCAAACGATTGCTGCGCTTTCTGAGTATATGGAGCCTGGGGATACGATTATTGATGGGGGTAATGAGTGGTATGAGAATACTGAAAGGAGGATTGATGAGGCGTCGTCTAAGGGGCTTTTGTATTTGGGTATGGGTGTTTCTGGTGGAGAAGAAGGGGCGAGGAATGGGCCTTCGCTTATGCCTGGTGGGTCTTATGGGGCTTATACGAATATTAGAGATATTCTTGAGAAGGTTGCAGCTCAAGTTGAGGACGGACCGTGTGTTACTTATATTGGTGAAGGTGGGTCGGGGAATTTTGTGAAAATGGTGCATAATGGAATTGAATATGGTGATATGCAGTTGATTTCGGAAGCTTATGATGTGTTGAAGAATGCAGGTGGGTTGAGTAATTCTGAATTGGCTGATATTTTTGCTGAATGGAACCGTGGGGAATTGGAGAGTTTTTTGGTTGAAATTACAGCGGATATATTCAATGTGAAGGATGAATTAACTGGAAATGGGGAGTTAGTGGATAAGATTTTGGATAAGACGGGAATGAAGGGAACGGGGAAATGGACTGTGCAGCAGGCAGCGGAGCTGTCTATTGCAGCTCCGACGATTGCTGCTTCGTTAGACAGTCGGTACATGAGTGGATTGAAGGATGAGAGGGAAGAAGCCTCAGAGATTTTCAGGAAGGAAGGGTTAAAGGAGGAAATAATTTCTGATATTAATGGTAGCAGTGTTGATAAGAATAGATTGATTGATGATGTGAGGCAGGCATTGTATGCGTCGAAAATCTGTAGTTATGCTCAGGGGATGAATTTGCTAAGGGCAAAGAGCTCGGAGAAAGGGTGGAATTTGAATTTGGGAGAGATGGCTAGGATTTGGAAAGGTGGTTGTATTATCAGGGCAGTGTTTTTGGATCGTATTAAGAAGGCGTATCAGAGGAATCCTAATTTGGCTAACTTGATGGTTGACCCAGAGTTCGCAAGGGAGATGGTGCAGAGGCAAGCTGCTTGGAGGAGAGTGGTGGGACTTGCTGTCCAGAAGGGAATTAGTGTTCCTGGAATGTCTGCTAGTCTTCAGTATTTCGACACCTACAGGCGTTCTAGGCTTCCCGCGAACCTTGTGCAGGCTCAGAGGGACTATTTCGGGGCACATACTTATGAGAGGGTTGACATGTCAGGAGCATACCATACCGAGTGGGCAAAACTTGCTAGGAAAGCCCGAGTGTAATGCTGATGCTGCTATTGCGGATTATGATCAAAATCTCTGGTATTAGTTGCGCTTTGTCAACTGTTTGATTTTAAATTGTGCAATTCAGGCATTTAAAATTCCAATGTATCTTGTTGAGAGTTTTTATTTGCTAGGCATAAGAAAGATTGGTAAGCTTTTTTTCCTTTTAGTTCTGCAGTTAATAATCTTGTATGCCTTTGAACATTATAGGGCCTTGGCTATCAAAATGACTTCTTTCATTGAAGTAAAAGAAGTTGCTTTTCCTACATTACATTTTGATGCATACAAATTACCTGCACTTTTATTTATATATGGGTTATTACAGCTCCTCACTCTCCAAACTAATATTTCTTATATTTGAAGATATCATGTTATAGCAAGTAGTTTGTGTTTGTCTTCGGTGCTCTGCTCCGAGAGCATTATATGTTGTTAGTAGGGAAAAATACTTTACTGTGAAAGAGAGCTATGGTTGTGATGGTGAATGAGCCTTGAGGCCAAGGATAGATTGTGCTTGCAATGCTTCATTAGAAATATGTCTGAGACAATGCCTAAACTTAAAGGGAAAACACTAATGAGTATGTGATTAGGGGAAATATGGGAAGCATGTTGTGGCTCTTATCCCGGTTGATGCTATATGGATGATTAGGATGGATCTTAGAAGTGGCAGCGAAAGGCACCGGCCTGGTCATTGGACTGATGAAGTGGATGAAAGATCAGAAAGGCAGTCCTAGGCTACTTTATTATTAGTTCCTTAATTATCATGGAAGAGGCATTTCGTATAAAACCTTCTGAATTTTAGAAATCTTATATGCCTTCTAGGTTTGTATCTTCAAATTTTGTTGTTTCCTTCAGGAGTCTCTTCTTCCCTCGCCCCTTTTCTATGTTTCTGTTTCTACTTATATTTGCTTGTGTGCTGTTTTAGTTTACCATTTCTCAACAGTGTTTCCGAACTGCCACTTGCAGAGTTTCTTGCTTTTATTTTCTTGGATTTCTGTAATTTTAATTGACACTAATGATTCCATCTTGTTATAATTTGTGCAAATAACATGATTCCTGCCTGTCCTATGCATATCATGTCTGACCCAAACTCAAAGCTGCATATCTGCAAGGTTTTTATACTATTTAAGTAAAAAATTTGTTACGATATTTAAGGTTATTCTTTGGCATTATCAGAGACGACTGCTGCTTTGCATTTTGCTTATAAATGTTTTAAAATTCATTTGATTGCTTTCGATAACTATAATTTTGCCCAACTAGGGGTAAAACCAATTGAAATCCTTAAAATTCTCTGGTGTTTTATGAGTAATAATGATGTGTTTGTAGTTCCTATTTGCTTTTTTAGATGGTTTTCAAGTCTTACACATGAAGTGAAATACAGTCTTTCACCACAAGAAATTGATATTAAAATCAAAATTATTTGTGCTTTATTTCCTTTTCTGCTAGAGTGGTTGTGCAGTTATGTATTTAGCACACGTTAATCAATTATGTAGTAAATGACGGGTACATTTCTAAGCTTCATGTGTTTATGTGATTGGCATGAAAGTTCTTCACATGACACTCATTGTGGGTTCACTTATGAATGGGACGATTAAAACAAGAGCCTTCTCGCACCTTGGATGCTCAAGTTTTTCCTTGCAGAAGTCTCTGAGATAGACTTTCCATGTCCCCTTTTGTGCTCGATGATGAAAATCACGAAACTTGAAGTACCCTAGTGAAGTTCATCATACAATTGTTCCTCCATTACAGTTTTACCTTAAAAATTGAATCTTATGTTGATCTGTCCAACTTTTATCAGGAATTTGTTTGTTCTAGTAAAAAATCAGATATTCTGTCTGCTTTTCTGAAAGAACTTCAGTTCAATCCTTAGCTACTCTCTGTCTAGACTATTGTTCCCTCCTCTTTACACATCTGTGTATCATCTAGATCTTCAACACCAATTCTCCTTTATACGTTTTGAAACTTCGATGCAATATAAATGACATGCAGTGTAGTTAATAAGATTCTTATCGACTCCTTCTGGGAGGATCTTGCTTGTGACTCCAGTTGTAGAACACTACTGATTTGAAGAATGATAGTTTAGGATTAGTGGCTAACATAGCTTAATATTTCATGCTGTTACTATCCTAATGTTTTGCTCCTTAATTCCTGTTTTTCTTCTGCTTCGTGGCTGTTAGATTATTTTTCGTGACCATGTCTATGCTTGCTGAGAAAGAGCTTCATCGTCTTATTGTTTCATTTTTCATGACCTACGAGTCTTGTGGTGTCTATGTGAAACCATAGCATATATGTCTGGCTTGTTGCTTCTTGCAAGCTTCTACTAAACTACTTCGATTCCTGTTAAATTACTGAGGGCTGCTTGCGCCATTTTTAAGCTTTGTAGTTGGAATCTTGCATCATGTTTACTGAGTTTCTATGGATCTATACACATCTACTATACTGGTAGTTCTGCTATAATGTCAAATAATCGATCCACCCCCTTCCTGCGTTCTAACTTTCGTGCAACTTTCTTTTTTGCCTCGGTCGTGTTTTTAAGCTTACATTTTTGGTCCAGCACCAAGGTTTGTTAGAAGTCTTTGATTTTGTTGGAAATTTCTTTGTACATCATAAAAAGAAAGGTTGTAGAACCTAAATAATTAAATGCTGGAATGAATGATGATGATTCATGCACCTTGTGTGGCCTAGTGGTCAATAAAGTGGTTGAAAATCTTGAGGTCTCACGTTTAAAACTCAATGGAGACAAGAAAAACACTAGGTGATTCTTTTCATCTATTCTAACTTTGGTGAACAAAGTTACCTGTGCGTAAAAGCTGGCCCGAACACCACGATCATCAAGAAAAAAAAGAATGATGATGATTCATATAGTCGACCTGAGATAGAGGCATAGTCATTTCTGTTTC
This sequence comes from Solanum etuberosum, assembly GCA_029582245.1. NCBI lineage: Eukaryota > Viridiplantae > Streptophyta > Magnoliopsida > Solanales > Solanaceae > Solanum > Solanum etuberosum. Next base: position 14,283 of record JAJONR010004060.1, on the reverse strand, counting down.
GCCTCTATTTATTTGATCTTTTGCATTCTTGATGCAATCTTTCACAAGGAATTGAAAACATTATTCTAAATGAATATAAGCGGTTTGTTTAGTTGCTGTTATCTACTCTTGTTCAGTTGTCAACATGAAGGATTAACAATGTATTAGTAAATTAAAATACAGGCTTATTAATCAAATGACCCAAAGCAGAGCACTTTTTCAGTTCATCTAAACCTAAAGTTTGGCACTAATTTGGATTTAACCATTTTTAGCTAATAAACCTAGCGTTAGGTTGGTAAGACAAGGGGTAAAAATTTCAAAATAAAATGCAGGTTATTTTATCCCTCATTTAGTTATTGTTATTACCTAATCCCATAAACTATTTAGTATTAAAATGGTGGGATTCGCTATCGCTCACATAGAAGGTGAAATATCCTTGTCTATCCCATACACAAATCAAACGACAATCATGGTTCCTTTAACTACTATTTACTCGAAGCAATTGACAAGTCAAAAAGCCAGTACAATGTCAAGCAGATGAAGCTACCGAGTCTGTTAGTTTCAGTAACGCAGGACCCATACAACAATTTCTACATAGGCACTGGACTTGTTCAATTAACCTGTATATACAATTACAACCCTTTTAACAGACCTTCGGCTGGATAAGATCTTTCAATTAGCATTCCTCTTCATCTTAAATCCCTCTTGACATCTAAAAAGTTCAGTATGACTGTAAGCAAAGTCTTTCTGTTAGTACGTAAAAGCTCATACCCGGAGGATAGTAAGCACAGCTCGAAGATGGAGAACTCCATTGATGAAGTATACACTATCCTCAGCCATAAAAGAAGTCCAAGGTAGGCCAACCAGGTTCCTGTAGCCAACAGCCTTGCCACCGGTGAATGTGTAGTTCCCCCTATATTTGCTCACATAGCCCTCGGTTAGCTTTGTCCAAACTGCAAACTCATAATCAACTGTAAATGACCCTGACCCCTTCTCTTGCATGCCTAAGAACAACCCAAAGCAATGGAATGCATTCTGTTGATCCATGTTACAATGAGCAGATAGGAAAAAACCCTGTCCACCCAAATGGAAAGCCTGTGAGTAAACTCTACCAGCAGGAAAGAGATTATTACACTCTTCCCGTTTTAAATCTAGGTAAACGATACACTGCTGACGAGGAAGTTCAAACTCGACAACTTTAATTGGTCTATACTTGTAAGCACGCTCCACAAATTTACTACATGATGCATTTCCCTCCTCAGCAGCAAGCAAATGCTGCCGGTGCGGTGCTTCAGCTTTGAAAAATAAAGCCTCCAGTACATCCTTGGAAGCTAGTTCAGGATCAAAATCATTACAAGTTAGAACTTTCCTCAGCTTCCTGCATGTCATGTATGGAAAACGAATGAGGCGACAAAGACGTGACCCCAATATTTCATGTCTTTCTTCCAAGTTTGGGTAATGGGTCCGAGCCCACTTTAAAACAAAGTCACAGACAGCATCCTCTGAAGCAACCTGAAGATCGTCATTGGAGAGAACAGCCTCAATTCCCGCAAGAGGTAAGTTCAATACCTCTTCTTGGAACCTGGCAAGGAATTTAGGATACAGTTCAAATCTTTTCCTAAACCATCAAAAAACGTTTCCAAGGAGTGAACAAGTTCTGATATCTAGGTTCAAATTGAAAGCATTCTGAAATCTGGTACTAGAAGCCTCTTTAGAGGCAAGATTAGAGGTCCTTTATTTCACTAGTCAGTAATCAAACAAACAGGAAAACATTAATAGCTAGTTTATAAAGCCTCAGAAGTAGGCATTTGGGAAAAGCACACGCATTCTGAAATAGGAGTTAGCTCGTGAGGACAACAAGACTCTAGCTTTTCTTCACATTTCATTTCTAAGAAACAGTATTAAGCTTCAATTTCAATCAACCAGAGTAAGTAATAAAAAACTATCTTTTGGAAGTGTTCTCACTTGGTGATATCCTTGAAATGTGCAGCAAGAAACTGTTTTGCAGCATCTATCAGTGGCCGAACTGCATCAGCAATAGAAACACTAGAAGGAAGATCCAAATATAGCAAAGCTGATTCACATGTCATGGGAAGATTGAGCAGTAAACGGCTGCAGTGTCTCATGCATGATGCAACCTCAAATTTGTCAGCAGCCATAAGCACATGAAGCAAAGCAGTAGGTGTTATCGTAGACAAAGTATTGCTATACATGAATTTTAGTAAGTCCATGAAGGCAGCTTCTTCTGCGAAAAAGAAAAGATAAAGAAAGGTGGATGTGAAAAGAAGAAAATTTGTGATCACAAATTGAAGGAACTATGTTCACTAGTTAAAGTAACTATGTAAGAATTCTTCTTTAAATATGCTTAGAAGCAAAACGAGCAGTACTAGCACTTGGAACATGTTATTAACCTTGCAAACATATGAATAGACAATCAACGTCTCACACAAATGTTTCGGAAAGAGACACGATTCTTGTTCTGGTGTCCGATCCTTTTATTATTCATCAAGATAGATAAAGTAGTGGATATTTAGAATGATGCCTTTCTATATTTGAAGACTTTTTACTTCTTAACATTTCTACTTAGCCATGTGACCAGGAGGTCATGAGTTCAAGCTATGAAAACAGCCTCTTGCAAAAATGTAGGGTAAGACTGCGTACAATAGACCCTTGCGATTCTTTATCGTACCCCGCACATAGCAGGAGCTTAGTGCAACGGGCTCCCCTTTTTTTTTACTTAGCCCTCAATGATATGTCCGATAAGAATTGACATGGCTTTCAAGACTAGTAGATACAAAGGGTACTTTAGGGATGTTATATGAATTTAACTTATGTGTCAAAAAATACTTCTTTCTTAAACAAGTCAATCAAACACCATCTGATAAATTAAAAGGAGGAAGTACAAGAATCCCCTTCAATTCTATGAATTCAAACAGCCGAAAAAATTGAATTTTCATTTAGTGATTGATACACATTGCTCTCTAATTGCACATCCTAAACATCTAAAACTTGTTATTGAAATGTCAAATCAAGTGCACAGGAGGTGGCTAGTCTGTGCAAATAGGAGTATAGCAAGACATGCTTTTTATTCCACCTCCCCTTTTTTGGGGGGTGAGGGTGAGGGTGGGGGTGGGGGTGGGGGTGGTAAGTAACATAGAACACGATATAGTGTAAGTAATAGAACATGATATAGTACAACCTACAAGCAATTTCAATAGCTTGCTTTCTAGCCTTACCAATTGAAATATGAGATAAATAACAATACAATTGTACCCGAATTCTGATATGGACATCATCAGGTTAATATTACTACTCTATGAGGACAACTTTCTAACGAAAAGGACAATACAATGAAATGAGAACATGCCAAACTACAACTAAAAAATCTTAATACTAACCTGAGGCATGGATTTGTACAGTAACATGCTGCTGCTCTGACTCTTTCATGTCATTGGAGAATAGCTATGAAGAAAACAAGAAGACGTCAAAAAAACAAGCAATCAAGACTTTCTGATTCATCAAAAACAGAGCATTAAAGACTCCTAACCTTGTAAAAGAATGGACTCTGTGCGGCAAAAATAGGAGAACTGATGTGTATAGTTCTAACTGGAAGCGCAGCTGCAGAGTTCAAGTATGTGAACGAGTCAGTGCTCTTAGAAGCAACACCACCACCTTTAAAATGCCGCAAGCTTGTTACAAAAGGAAATAGAACAGAGAAAGAGAAAAAAAACATAAATTGATAAAGGAACTTAGGTTTCACATGCCATTACATCATAACAAAATTAAGGTTTCAGATTATGCACACAAAGACATCACCTATATTGCCTAGAAGAGGCCATGTTAGAATATCTCTTAGATTCTCATATATCATGATCTTATGTTAAAACAGTTAGAATCCTTAACAAATGACATCCTTGAAATAGCCGTACAATGATGGAAATAAGATAATTTGGTCTACGGTGGGTAAGTGCACAGGTACCCGGGTGATCTGTAGTCATCTCAACGCCGGATGGAGATTCCTCAGCCATTGCAACAGCTTCCTCATCTTGGTTCTCATAAGCAAGAACATCTTCTGTATCCAGCATAGTACAATTCAAAACCTCGTCCTCACGTTGCGTGATCACGTCTGCATCTGAAAGGTTTATGAGATCAGCATCCACTAGAAGGAAAAACAAAGTGAATTTGGAGAAACTAACTAATAAGCACAATTATGTTAAAACATAACAAGCTTGAGTAAGTTTTCTGATAGGCAAACAAATGAGAAATGTTACATAAATATGGACACACTCAAATGCGCGCTCTGATAGCTTAGAAACACAAGTATGATTTTGAACAGCGGACATGCTTGATTTTGTGGCAGACGAAAAATTGTAATATTTACAGCCAAATTCACCAGAAACAGAAAAATAACTACAAGATCATTATTCTTTTTTTATTTATTTTATTTTGATAGCAAACAAGATCATTAGTATTTGGTGCTCAAGGCTCAAGCAACCATATTTGCAAATTATCTGATGCCAAAATTAAGTTATGCTGTTGCTGCATCTGCAAGACCAGTTGTAAAAGACTAACAGAGGTTCTATCATTCATCAGAGATTCTTCTAAAAAATAAAAACCTTAAATTCAAAAAGGATACAAGTGATCCACCTAGATAGCTAAGTTCATGAACTCTTCCCTTTCGAAGCCGCATCCGTGTCAAATTCTCGAAATGTCACACCCGTGTCGAATTCTTTAAAATTACACTACTTTTTGGAGAATTCGACACACACCCATTGGCATTTTGAAAAGTTCGAGCAACATAGCTAGATAGTAAAAAATTAAAATTTAAAAAAGAGAAAAACAGAGCAGAGAAATAAATAAATTCAAATCCTAAATTTTGCATTTCCTCATAAAGCATGATATGTGAAACCCCATTCTTCACATTCATTTTAACCATCATAAAATTAACCCTTAAAACCAAAATTAGACAAATATGCAAATTGTACTCCTACATACAAAATATACGCACATTAAAACCAAGAAAACCCCCTAAATTCTACAAAAAGATTTTTAAAAAAAAACCCTAATTAGTGAAATTGAAAGAACTAACCATTTTGTTTATTGGTTTCTTCTCTTCTACGTTTGCGTTTCCGGTCCAAATCGCCGGCAGTACTGCTACATCCCTCACCATCGGATTTGAAGTACGGAACAATCTGGATCGTCAGAATCCGGTCGGAGAAAGTGGCGTTGTTGTAAGCGAAGGAGAAGTCGCATCCGGTACCCGACCCGTAACCAAGAGAGTCCATTTTGGTTAATGGATCAGAAAGATCGTTTTTCATGGAATTCAAAAATTACATATTTTAGAGAAGAAAAGGTTGAGAGAATTTGTGAGGATAATAACATTATGGAAGTTATGGCTCACAATATATACATTTTTTTGGTACTTCAATGTGTTCATTTCTCTAATTAGTTATTATGTTAATTAAACTACTTTTTTTTCTTCGATCCGTATACTTTTATTTATAACAGCTAAATGAGATTCAAACCTAAAATATTATTTTGTATATATATAAAATATCACATCACTATAGTAGCTATAAAATTTTCAAACAAATAACGAGGTTTGATTGTACATAAGTGTTGTACTAAGAATGTGGTATGAAAAATTTAAGATGGTTTACTACGTTTTTCTCGCACAGTATATGTAAATTCGTGAGTATGATGAAGACTTATGATTAAATATTGATTAAATTCTAATTTATTTAGTCAAAAAGTATGTTTGAAGTGATTTTATGATTAATTTTTTTAAATGCATGAGGGGTTGTCAAAGAGAAATAATATTGTAGGATTATGATTTTGTCTAATAATGCTTGTTGAATTCATCAATTAATTTGACTAGTTGGTAGTTAATTTATCTGGCTTGTTAATCTACAAGAATAATACTCATAGAAAGTTAATCAACATGTTACTTTCTTCTACACAAATATGGACATAATATTTTGATCCCAAAGAGGGGCGGACAGAGTTAATTTCTTAAATGGTCACTTAAAATGGATTTCGTTAATTGAGCAGCGATAAAGAACGAAAATTGGATGCCGTAAACGGCATTAAAAAATCACAAAGGATCTCGCTCCTAAGGGAGCGGGTTGTCCGTTTTGAAGGAAAAAGTGATCTTTTTGATTTCGAACTCTACGTATTTGGTGGAAGTTGTGGCAGCTGTTTGAGCATCTTGAAGTGTTTCAAGTTGAACATATGAAGGCAACAAAGTAAGACCATGCTAGGTTGTGGTGTTTTGGTGAATCTCCTTCATTTTTAATTAAAAGTTTCGAGTTTGAGCCCTTAATATGAAAAAAATTATGTTGGAATAGACCTTGCAATGCACGATCCAAAATAATCAAAGCTCCAATGTAAACATTAGACATCAAGTGGGAAAAAAGAAGAGTAAGACTATGCTTCGACACAAATGCACAAAATTATTTCCCTCAAGAAAATAATACCCTTTTTTTAATTATTGTCCATTGCTCAATACCCATATTAATCCAACTAAATTCAAATCGCATACCGGAGTCACTTAAGCCAAGTAGTGTAGTAGGCAAAATGGAGATTGAAGACAAAAGCAGACAAGTAGTAATGGTTGAGAAAAATTATAGTTTGCCCATTTATGGGCGAATCTCTTAAAATATTTATGTTTTATTTTATAGTAGAAGTATTAGAATTAACGGTGGTAACAAATAGTTTGTCCATCTTTGGGTAAATTATCTATTTTGGTCTGTAATTTTTAGAAAAAAAACTCACTTAATATATTGTGCCAAAAAGTGTCCGTTTTAAAATCGGACTCTTTTACAAATGTTACTTAAGCCAAGTGACATGATGTGTAGTGTGTTCTTCAAAAATCAAATTCTCTCAAACTCAAATCTGTTTTCAAATTTTACACATAAACTAGTGTATTAGTAGCTATTATACACATGATCTTTTAATTTTTTTGTTTATTTTTTCTAGATGAAAATAATAAAAATTAAACAAATAAAATAAAAATATGGGTTTCTTCAATTTAATCAGATCCTAAAAAATGAATCTAGAGTTATTGGTCTAAGGGGAGATTTTAAAAAAAAAAATATTTCAATTTTTCGTGAATAGGAATTTTTGGATAATTTAGGGCTTATTGAAAATTTGAGTTTTTAAAAAGGAATTTGGGACTTTCTCAAATTAATGCTTGTTTCAACTGAATTTATTATGATCAATTAGATTTTGACATTATCAATTAAATTCTGTCATCGTTTGCAATGAATTTACTATTAGTGGCTAAATTTTGTCATGATTTGTAATTTGATTTACTGTTATTGATTAAACGGAAAAAGGTCAAAATTACTATCGAACTATTTGAAATGAGCTCATATATATCCTTTAATTATGTTTGGGATCAAAACTACCTTTGCCGTCTATGTTTTGGACCACAAATATCCTTAAAACATTATCTTTGACATTAGAGCTGACATGACAGTCCATCATGGCAAAAATATTTTCCTCTCAATAATGTTGTTCTTCCTTGTTCATCTCTACCACAAAAAGAAAATCAAATATAATTCTTCCATTGTTCTTGTTTGAGTTGTTGTTCGGACTTTGGAATTCCAATTTCAAAGTGTGCTGAAGTTTGTTTGAGGTTGTAATTGCGTGTTGAATGATCGAGTTCAATGTTTGGATTTTGGGGTCATAGATTCACAAAATCGATTTTTGATTTTCAAGTTTTTAAGAACTCTTTCATATATTTTTTATATTTTTTTGGGATTTCAACTCAAATCGTCAAATATCAATCTTCAAACTAAGAAATCAGTTGTTAAATGTCAATTTCCAACTTCAATTGCAATATCCAAGCAATTTTTAGTAACATACAATTAAATCTCTTCAAATTTTTGCACTTCAAAAACTCAACAAAAGCTAGAAATTTCTCACCAACAAGCTTTCAAATGAGTAGTTCGAGTTTCAACACAAAAAGAATGACTTCAAGAGTTTTTCAACATTTTTCAACTTTTAGAATTAAATTTTTAGCCTCAAATTCGATGACATCAAAATCCAAACAATGAACTCGATCATTCAACACACAACTACATCTCAAACAAACTTCAACACACTTCGAAATTGAAATTTCAAAGTACGAACAATAACTCAAACAAGAACAATGAAAAAACTATTTTTGATATTTTTTCTTAAAAAAATATTGTGATAGAGATGAACAAGGAAGAACAACATAATTGAGAGGAAGGGATTTTTGTCATGTTGGACTGCCTAGGTGGACTGTCATGTCAGCACATATGACAAAGATAACATTTTAAGGGTATTTGTGATCCAAAACATAGACGGCAAAACCCTACAAAATGTTTTTTCTCTGTTTAGGACGAAAATAGTAATGATTTTTTTATTTTGACAAGACATTCATTTTTTAAACAAATGATGGGAGGATAATGATTAGGTGGCTACCCATTTTTTAAACATTCCTAGGAACTTTGTTATAGATACAATAGGGCAATTCAATAGAATTGGAAGTTTAAATTCAAATTTTAAAAAAAGAGATATTATGTTTATTTAATAATTTTTTAATATTTTATTTTCATAAGTTATTAAAATATATGATAATTAATTATAATTTTTTTAAATTGGCTGTATTATATTTCATTTGTAATTATTCATAAGACACGAAGAGTCATATATAAATTATTGTACATTATATAATACTACAAATGTTTATATTTCAGATAATTTTTATTGATTATAATCTTGAAAACTTTTTTAATTGAGTCAATTGTTAGATAAATTATCAAAATATTCTAAAAGTGGTAGAATTATTTAAAATATGATTACTTCACTTGATTGAATATACCAATTAAAGTATCATTTTTATTTATATAATAATTCGTATTACTTTTATTTACAAAATAGGCCTAAATAATCAATATTATAATGATTGTTATGCTTTAGATGACATAGATAAATTAAAAAGTAAAAAAAGAAACTCCAAACTTAATTGCCTACAATTTTTAACAATAATTATATAAATTATTTTTAAGAAAATAATAAATTATTTGAAAATACATATATAATGAATAATAAAAAAATATTAAGAAACTTACAATAAATACTAATAATAAATACATAATTAAAGCAACTCATGCTACGTATTACATTTTCTTCCAAATCGTCCGGATTTTTCTGGCGTTTACACTAATCAATTTAAAAATATATATTAAATAATTGTATCTAATTAATTACAAAATTTATTATTGAGATTTATTAGTTAAACAAGTTAACATAAACATAGAGTTTATGTCACTATGATTACATACCTCCTTTTCAATCTATATGGCCTTAAAAAAACATTTATCATAATTCTAAATTTTGATAATGATATTATTCTCTTCAATATTGCCTTTTACTTGCTATTTTTAATATTTTATTTAGTCCTTGATAACTTAAATATAATTGATATTTTAAAATTTATATAGACAAAATAAATTATACAAATTAAATAAATCATTCCGTTTCTGCATTGGTTAATTGACTAGTTGACATGAATAATAAGAGGCTTCAAACTTATTTGTTCAAGACAACTCGAATGAAAATTAAAGGGTTCCTCAAGTGTTAATTACTGCAAAAAATTTCACTACATTTGTATGAGTTTCCTTGAATATAAACAAAAAAGGATTGAAGAAACTAAAGAACCATTTTTAATCCAGTTGGTGTTTGGAGTCCATATTAATATATCGACTGAATTCGAATATCACGGCTGCAGGATCCATTTGAGAATGACGCTTCCAATAGAATTTTCTCTATACCAGGTGGTCGAACCTAACTAAAGAACCATTAGTTGATACGTAGAAGTAACAGTGAAACATTTTCTAATACCCTTTAGCTAATTCAACTTCATATGGCACTACACGTTTCCTAATTTGTTGGAAACATAAATGTCACAACAAAAAATATTAAAAGAAAATAAAACTTTAATCACACACAATATAATTATTGTGTGATTACTTGAAAATAATATAACCAACTTACATTTGATTTGATTTTTCTAATTAGAGGTAGAGAAAAGATAAATGGAGGATAGGAAATACAAAGGGGATGTAATTTCAAAGAGGTTCGATCGGATCCAAGAACCAGACAGAATACAGGCCCTATTGTGATTCCTCGTGCAAGTTATAATTAATCACCTGAAAGAAGTCACTAGCTTCTTGCTAGAGAATTAACAAATCGTCACGGGCCAATAAGGTAGGTAAAAGTTATATAGTCAATTGACTGAACTACTAAATAGACGTTTGACCGGGAATATCTTTAAATTTTTTTTCGGAGTAGAATTCCCTGAATCATGTTTGGTCCAAAAAAAAAATGAAAATTTCTAGAATTTGGAAAAATACTTAAATCTTGTTTTCTTCCCTTTAAATGGAAATTTCTCATTTAAAAATAATCTCAATTTAAATTCATGGCCAAACGCAACCATAATTTATAAATATCATTTTTGACTTCGAAAAATAAAAACTACTTTTTCAAATACACACTTTTCAAATAAATGAGCCCTAACATTTCTCATTTATTTAGTATTTGCTTACAAGGAGGGCAAGAAGATGTATAAATTTATCATATAGCACTTGTCATAGAGCTCCCTCTTAGAGAAATCCAGTATTCCATCTTCTATTAATCTGAAACTCAAAAAAAAAAAAAAAAAGCCAAATATTAAGCAAATATAATAATATAAAAAGATGAGAGTTTAAATTATATATATCTTCAACATAAAGAATTTTTACACTATTTGCTAGATTATTTAAAGAATATTTACAAGTAAATCTTCATAAAAAGTGACATTTATAATCTTGAAAATAAAACATGACTGTTAAATCTCAAATACAAATAAGTGTTGCAAACCCTAAAATGAATATTTAAATCTTATGCACTAAACAATATAGAAATTTATTCATTTACACAATCAATTTATTTTCACTTGATATAACATAAAATACGGATACAAACGATTATAAAAATTACTACTAATTGGTGATTTGATAAATATGAAAACTAACCAAACTAAAACTTTGGTATATATGTAAAATTTAAATACTCCCAAAAGTAATTTAATTTCTTTTTTCTTGATATTATAGCAAGCCATGTAATTAGCAAGGAAACTAACTAAATAACATCCAAAATATGACCTAGTGTTAAATAAACGTTGAAAATCACCAATTTTATTTTTTTCCAATTGTCCTTGTGAGACACCACAATATATCTATACATTTCCAAATATCATTGCTTCGATACGATCCATTAAAAAAACAAAAATAAAGGAAACTAATCAAATAACTAGAACTAAAATGTAGAGTACAAATAAAAAAATTTAATTAATTCGAAGATATAGAAGAGAAAATATATTAGCAAGTAATTATGAAGAGGGAGCTCCCTTCAGTCCAAGCAAAAGAAGCTTAAGATTCAGTCAGTCTACCGCATCATTCACTCAGTTACTAAGGCTTTTCCTTCTTCTAATTACTCTCAAAACCTTAGCATTTGTGTGAATGAGTCAGCAGCTAATTGAACCATACTGCCCCCTTTATGTGGACTAAAGAAAGCTCTCTACATATATTACACAAAAAAAATAAAAAATTGAAGAAATTTATTATACTAAGGCAAATATGGGGAAGTAACATTAGGGGAATGGGGATACAAGAATGGCTTTATATAAGCTAAAGAGAAAGGGTGTGATAAGACAGTACTGTGGTTTAAATATTGCAATGTAGTACAATTTGGAAGAAAGTAATTATATATTCAAATATGCTTCTTATTATTGTAGTCCATTTTATTAGCAAATGCTTTACATTTGGAAGATATAAAATGTTAAATATATGCAAAGATTGTGGAAGCATAACCAACTACTAGTACTTGTTATATATATAAAAACTATATTAAGCATATGTCATGTATTGATAGTGCTACCACTTTAACATTGTTGTTATAGGACAAGAGTCCAGAGGCGTATCTAGGATTTCGAGATGATTGGTGCATTATTACAAAAAGGTTGATTTAAGATATAAATTTGATCGGTTCGATATTTAGGTTCTTTTTACTGAAAACAGTTAAAATTTTAATATTGTAGGTCCAAAATTAATTAAAATGTAACCAATAACCATTTAGAGAGGTGTTATCTAATTTTAGAAAGAAAGAATATAAAATTCAAATTTCTAACCTCACGTAGAAAGGTGCACCCAGTCATCATCGCATTATATGATACTCTGAGTGTGGGTTCACACATCTATATTTCAATATTTTTTTTAAAATATAACACAACTATATATGATCTCGGGAGGGGAGCATGAGTTCACGTGAACCCGATGACCCCTCCTTGGATACACCTCTGGACAAGACGTTGTTCATAGAAGATGATAGGGTGTTTGAGTTAGCTGATCGTAAATAGTTGAAAAGTTTTAAATGTTATAAGTATTTTTACGTATTCAAATTATTTCATAAATAAGTAGTATGTGTTTAGATAAAAATTGCTAAAATTGATAATAAAGCATTGATATGTTTGATTTTTAAAAAATATTGATAGGCTATTCGTTTATTAAAATGACTAAACTAGTTATAAATATTTTATTAAAAATTATACATTCAAAAGTTTTTTTGCAAAAAGGAAAAAAAGGAGGAACTGTGAATATAGAGTGAAGAGTAAATTCAAAAAGAATTCTGGAATAGATATTTTGAAAATTAGAAAGAATATTAGGATAAAACCAAAAAAAAAAGAACTTAGTCAAACCAAAAGTACCACTTATAAGTCGAAAAGTCATAGATTGAAAAAGACTAATTTATAGCTTTTGATTATACAAATACTTAACTTATAGTAGCATTTTAAATGTTCATCAAATGCATAGATATAATACGAGGATCGATAGTATTATTACTTACCCTTTAATGCGATACGAACTTTCCAACCTATCGATTGACGATAGAGGTGCTCAAACACCTGAGTAGAATTCTCTTAAAACCGTAGGCTTCATGGTTGAGTCCTATGTTTTTGTAGAGCCACCTATTTTTGATGTTATAACCAAATATAACTAAATTACTACAGTAGAGAAAAAAGTTCTACAATAAAAGCCTATATATAGATTACAATTCTTCATTAATTTATTGAAAGCAAATCAATGTCATCATCAATTTATTGCTATTCATATTTAAAAGGGAAAAGTCATGTCTCATTAATTATAAGAATTACTTATTTCTCCACTTTATTGTTAATATCCAAATTTATGGCGATGTATTGTCTGATTTGAACTTAGAAGCTAAGTTATACCAAGCTCAAAAGTGTGCGTATCATGTAAACTTAAGTTATATATTTTATAAAGTTCCTTATTCTATTCTTTTTTCTAATGTGAAGTTCGCTTTAAGGTATTATCTGCACTTCCTCTTCAGAATCTTGCTGATCTAAAAGCATATCATTCCTGCTAGGCCTACCCTCCGCCAGGAGCATCACATAGAGTACCCCGTTGAAATTTTTCCCATCATCGTACTGAGGGAATACATGCACTAATGTTATTTTGTCATGATTCAAGTTCATGAATTGTATTGTCCGCTTTAAGCCTAGACAATATAAATTTATCTTTCCGACTACGCCACGTATTGAACCTTAAAAACACGTATATCATGTAAGCTTGAGTTATATATGTCTTATCAATCTATTCACTTTTCTCTCTAAACCATAGTGTTCACTACAAAAAGATATAATCTAAAATTAGCTACTAACTTTGTTGCTAATCTGATACTAAATTGCTTGTAGCTAACAAATTTTAGGATAATTTGTTGGGTATAACAAGAGTTAATGGGAAATGGAGGGAAGATGAAAAGAGGAATTGAAAAAGATTCTCTTATGCTTTAAGTAAAGACATTTCTCCCTCATTGGTGGTGGAAAGAAAAATAGAAGTGTTTAAATAGAGAAACACTTCTATTAGTTGTTAAAAGGGTTGGAAAGAGGGACCCCCCTCGCGCCGTCGTCGTCGTCGCTCGCTCGGCCTCGGCTTCGGCAAATGATCGAGAGATTATTTTTTGGACAAAGTTTATTTAATTATTTACTTAATTAATTAAATAGCCAAAACGTTTCAAATAATTAGTTAATTAACCGAAACGTTCTGACCCGACTCGGATCCGCGCGACCCGTTTTATTTAAAACTCTTTCCCGTTTTTAATTTAAATTTCCCGCATGACTGTTCTGAAAGGTTGCAACTTTCAGGAACAGCCATGACCGTTTGAAAGGTTGCAAACTTTCATAAATGGTCGTTTGATTTCTGAAAGGTTGCA